>BMAV01022168.1:432229-443330 GCA_019973955.1 Trichonephila inaurata madagascariensis | reverse complement strand
CGCTTCACAGGGAAGGCGATCCCAGAGAAGCAGCTCAGGACTGAGAAGGGAAACGACGAGAGATCTGCCTAAAAGAGGAACTTTAAGAGTCACTTGGTAACTGAAATGTTTAACTTAGAATATAGTATTTGTGTTGTCCCCTTTTTGTAAATACTGTTAGAATAAACGGGTTTGTTAGCCCTTAGTCTTTACTGGCTAACGAAATAAACCCATTCCCAACTAATCATAACATTAATACTTACTCACTCACTCATTCATCAATATTGCAATAAAGTAGGCTTGAAATGTTGATATTACTGAATTATATGCTGATTTCTCATATTCTTGGCTATTTTATCAAATCTGCTACCTACAATATTTCGACTTAAATTTTTAATTTGCTTTGTTTGTGGTGAACATAATACTTCCGCTGTGTTTTAAATAAACATTAACTAATAAATTCCCTTTCAGTAAATGATTTCGATCTACTTACGTAATTAAATGTAATAATATATAACTTTTGCAGCAGCTGTATAGAGTCTTCAACAAATTTAATGAGTGTGCTTTGTTGTTTTTGAAGAATTGATCTCATACACGCGCGCAATTCGGACAATTTGTTCTCACTAAGTTTTCATAGTATTGGTCATAGTTTGCTTCATCATTTGTGTCATAGTGCCTTTTAAGATTATATTCCTTAGCAACTGAAAATAAAGTTTTTAGATATCAGGTATATTTTAATCGTATTTTGAACACAAAGTATTACAATTGCCATTTTCTTCAAAAATATGCCGTTCCTTTTTAATGGATCTTTCTTTCCTCATTGTTGAAATGTGATTGCGCTTTCATTCGCAAACGATTAAGTATACACTGCCCTATCTTAACCGTCTTGAATATTTCTTTAAACTTTAAAAAACACCTCTGACTGCCTCTTGCTAATTGGACACTCCAAACACAGAAGGAGGAAGAGAAATAAAAGTCGCACTCGCGAAGAATCAAACCATCTATAATTCAGAATTTAATAAAAAATAATTTATTATAGTAAAATTAAATGAAAGCATTTAGAAAAATTAAATAAAAATAATTTTAATCTAAATGTCATTTCTGTTATCAAAAGGATTTCTTTTGAAACAAGTATAGGTAACAGGTAAATATATTGTAGATTTTTATATAAGGTTTACCTCAAATAAATTTCAAAACGAAAAAACTTTTTTAAAAAAAGCCTAATGTTAAAAAACTTTTATAAAGAATTGGCGGGTCGTGTGTTTGACACCCCTGCTCTATAGGATGATCATGTTTGCCAAATTTCAAGCTTGTAAGTTTAATGCTTCAAAATCAGGAGTTTTTTTTGGGTATAAAAGGACGGGACTTGAATTCCCCATATTCCCCTTCAACCCCTTTTTGGGAGTCAATTTTTGCAAAACCCATTCTGAACGGCTCGCTACTGAACCAAATAAATGTGTTTGCAGAATTTCAAGTTTCTAGGTCTTATAGTTCAAAAACGGTAATTTTTGTCTATAGCGCCCCTGAAACCCCCCTTGGGCATCAGTTAGTGCAAAACTCGCTCTTAACGGATCTCAACTCTACAAAAGGTCATGATGAGGGAGTGAGTTGCTGTTCTTTATATATAGATAAGCGCATAACACAGTTATGTATATATATATATACAGGGTGTCCAGCCATAAAATGACCCAATAGCTAATTCCCAAACCGTTTGGCTTAGACGTGTACTTCCAATTTGAAAAATGTTTTAAAAAAGGTAAAGAATGTTTTTACGTGCTTTGCGAACCAAAAAACCCATTTAGAAAAAAGTTACAAAAATTAAATTTTTATACGGTCCCCAGGTCCTATCAATTATATTTAGGAAAAGATGCAGTACGCAAAACCAAAGTAAACACAAAAAGTTTAATTTTATTACGATAAAAACTGACCGAGTTATGCCTACATGAAGCATCTGAATTGCTCAGAAAAGGGGATCGTATACAAAATTTGAGTTTAGAGAACAGTAATTCACTATCTAGAGAAATATCAAAAGAAAAACATCATAGTAATATTAAAACATCGTAGTAAACATCATAGATGGATAATTTGTATTGCTATATGGCAAACAAGAAAAGTTAAATTAAAGAAATACAACTTGAACCGAAAAGATTTAAACAGCTTTTTAAACAAATAGCAGCAAAATAATACATAATTTGCCGTTCAAATTATAGCATAATGTGGAATGATGCTCCAATCATGGATCAGGGGCTTTATTATATCAGAATGACCAAATTAAAATAATGTTCAAAATGACTGCCTTCCGCAGAAATGCAGTACCAAACCCGCGTCAGAAACTCCGCCTGTAGCTTCTGCAACCTCTTGACCTCCGTAGTCGATTATTCGAGTGTCAAATGTCTGCTCCAAAAATGTACATGGTTGCGCAGATTTGTGTACGGAGGCACCATCCTGCTGGTACCACATGCGTGACAAATCCCGTAAGGAAACTTCACCTTCTAAAAATTCGGCTAACGGTCCAGATAAAACTTCCGTGTATGATTCTAATATTAAAGGTCCATCGAAATATATTGGGCCAATTAAGGTTCTCTTCCATATTCCGCACCACACATTCACCGACCAACGCACTTGGTGGTGATTCGGTCGTATTAGATGTGGGTTTTCGAGGGATCAATAATGCTTATTCTGTGTATTAATAGTGCTTTGCCTCGAGAACTGGCATTCATCTGACCACTAAACTTCGTTTAAAAAAATCTGGATTTTCATCCAGTGTGTTTAACACGAAATTGCAAAAATCAAAACGACGCTCCTGGTCTCCGGGCATTAGTTCCTGCACCAGGACTGGACGATAAGAATATGCACTGTCAATGGAAACACTGTCGTAATGGAAATGACTATACATATATATGTGGCTGCATAGTGCCTGTATATGTTAGAATTATGACAAATGGATTTGGATTTCGAATTTTTTGTAGACCTTGCTATTATATATATATATATATAAATGGATGTTTGTATATATGAAATCACATCACTCCAACACCGTTCAACCAATGACTATGAAAATTGGCATGTATATGTATTTTTTTTGGGAGGGGTGGGGGAGAGAAGGTTTTGTGTTATCCTCTTTGTGGCAGCTTCCCACCAGGTGGCACTGTAGTATATCAACTTCTGCACCGTTCAATCAATCGCCAAGTTGCCAACGGGTTCGCCAAAAAGGATGTCAACTTGGATCTATCGCCAACATTTCGCTATGTTTCTATTGAATCGCCATTATAATGTAAGGAGCGACATTTCTTGCGAATATTACAAATTTAGCATAAAAGTAAAAGCAACAGAAAGTAGCATTAATGTATTACACATCCAGATATAAATTATTTACACTATTTTAAGCGTTCATTACACAAAATGTGTAACAATGTGTTACTTTTTCTGAGCTGAGATCAGCTTAGGAAGGTGTTTTCAAAAATCAACTTACAAGAGAGTTACAGGACATTATAATATTTTTAAAAAATCCCCCCTTTTTATCAGCTATTAGATCTACAGACTTAAAATTTAACAAATGTGGGTTGTTTTGTTCAGCTGAGATATGCAAAAAGCTTTTTTTTTTTGTTTAATTTGCAGTTCACTTGAAATTAACTCATTAAAAACTTCTTTATCTTTCAATGTGTAATTTTTTAATTCACCCGTGCGAAGAATGGGTACACCAGCTAGTCATTTCCAATCACTCAAAAACAACAAATATTTTATTTGGAAAGCTTAAGCAAATATGAAACATGTGATTTGTTAGAGAAAAAACTCCCATACCACAAAATTAAAAAAACAATAATAGGTTAAATAATGATATTTTTGCTTCTTGAAGCTACAATATTTAAATTGCTACTAAATTTGATGGCAATAAGAATGTGTTCACAGACTGTGGAATTCTCCAATAAATGTAAACGAGAGTGTACAGTGATAGAAGAGAAACTTTTAATCAAATTTTGGGCTTTCAGCTTTATTTGTTAAGTATAAGTAACCGCTAGTAACTGTTTTAAAATGCTACTCGTGAAAAAGATTAATGCAATTTATTGTGAATAATTGACATAAGAGTTGAGTTTTTTAACTTGAAACATGTATCTCTATTCGAAATATACTTCTTAACTATGCTTATTATGGAATACCGAGGTCCTAGCTCTGTTTGTAGCTTCCAAAGCAGGGGCACTCAACCTCTTTTCCCGTCGGGCCACATACATATGAAAGCTTTTCCACGCGGGCCGCAGCATGAGGATTAATACTAATATCACCGTAAGGCAACAGTAAAGATTTAAAATGGGGAAAATTGATCAAATTATTAAAACTTTTATTCTTGGTTTTTATATTTTAATACTACTACCCATGATGAATTTCATGGGCCTGGTCTGGCCTTTGCCGATCAGGTGGCATTAGTAACAACAACAACATAACAACAACAATACTATTTTGACCTCTCTATCTAACACCACACGAAATTTTGATTTTACTCATTTCTTATTATGGGGTAGATTCGATTTCCTTTCATCCATGGTCGCACCTCTTTGTTTATATTCTACTGTCATACAAAAGAAAGGCCACAATGTGTTTCAAAAATTTGATTTTTCTTTTGACAAATTCTCACTAGTTTTAATTTTAAATATTATTTATCAAATGCTGAGTAGAAGTAAAGAGTTTAAACTGTATTTCAGACTGGAATCAATATCATTTTCCTATCATTTATTCGTTGACTACAATTCTAAATATAAGACCAGACATCTCAATGAGAATTTTAATTCCTAAGAAAAAAGTTGATCAAAAATTTTTACTGAGAGAATTGAATTAAATTTTTACAGCTGAAGTTATTGTCATATGAGCTGCTTTAAAGTATTCGGTTGTGGATTAAAACAAATACGCCATTCATACTAATTCGCTTTAAAGGGTTTTCCAAAATATCAATAGAAAACCGAATATATATATATACTATAGTTTGAGAGAATTTAGGTTTCACTTCGCAAGAAACTCAAAATTGCTCAACCATTATTTATATTCTTTCGGATACCTGCACACAAAAGAATCAAGATTAATGTAGAAGTTGTTAAATTAGCTAAAGCTCTTCCAGATCCTTAGAATGTTATCTTTTGAATCTCAGCGGAAGATCTTCTTTCAAATCAAAAGTCAGCATAAAAGTAAAAATGAAAAATGGGCAAAGAGCAGAAGATAAAAATAATTTAATTATATTTCCTTTTTTGATAATTTGGACACTCGACCTCAATCAATAAAATTATAGAAGTTTTGATTAATAAGATGTGATCTAAAAGATTAGCATTTCATGATTTATACTTTTTTATTAAAACAAGTTGATTCTCTACTTGTTTGGAGTGTGAGACTAGAGCAAACATTTCACGCTAACTTGCTCTATAAGTACGAAGTTCAAAGAGGAAGTTTTTTTTTTAATTCACAACAAGGTGAGTTGTTCTACTCTTCACAATTACAATCAAAAGACCACATCCAAAGTCTTAAGAAAATTTTGATATCGTCCCACAGATTCGGAAAATTTCCAATTTCCTCTAATTTCCTTTGGAGTATAAGGCTTTAACATCTCAGCGGTCAAGCGCTGAACTTAACTGAATTCATTCAGACGTGCGTGCATTTTTGTTTCGAATTCATTCAAACTTTTTGTTGATTTTACTATAATAAAGTTATTTTTAGAACTTTAGAGATCATTTTAGATTTTATCTGTTGATAAAAGTAATAAGTATGTTCTTATAATAGCCATGAATAGAAAATCTAAAAGTCATCATAAAAGAAGAAAGATGTTATCCAAAAATAGCAAAAGAAGCGATGGCAGAAATAATCTGAAACTGTACCAGTTTTTGATGAAAAACAACTGCAATAAATATCCTACTCCAAGGTCAGTCATCTGACACTAGTATGACATTTTTTCCAACCCGAATCAAATTATGTTTTAGCGCACAAGCTATATTTTCTGAATTATTGTAGAAAATTCCTTTTAAGGGCTGTTCGCTCTGCTTTGCTATCAAACACCACCATCTCTTGGGATACCCTGTAAAAAAGGAATTTTTATGTAAGTCTTGTAATGAAAGTTATGGAGTAAGTGAATATATTAACGTTGCAAGTTTTCCCAATCTGGCACACGGAAATTATTTTATGGCTTTAAAGTCTTCATAATGATCTAAAATCATAGAAATTAATGTAAATTGGATATATTCTTTTCTGTTTTTTACTAACAAATAAGGTTAATAGGGTCTTAACTAATTTATGTCAAGTTTGAATTTGATCAAGAATAAATGATTGCTAAGTGGAAATAGTTTTTGAACAAGGATCTAAGGATATTAACAGAAGCAGTAATTTACACGTGGGAGAATATATACAAAAAATAGTGTGGCAAGGTAAAAAAAAATTAAATTTTATAATGGTTGAAGATTAAACAAATACAATCAAACATAACATTGTACATATACAATAAAAGATAATAGGTAGTGATTAAAAGGACTTGGCATCTTTTGAGCATTTTTTTATTTATGTATTTAAAAATTACATTTTAGCATTTCATATAATGTTTATTTAAGAAAATGATACGAAATAAAATTTTTCACATATTATTCATACAATTTTACAAATTTAATTTCTTTTAAAAAATTTGGGAATTTTTTAAAATTTTACCCTTTTTGTGTTAATTAATTTTTTTTGACATGAAATTTTTGTAATACTTCTGAAGATGTTTTAAACACGTTTAGAGATCGATTTTACAATACCTTAATTATTTTTGGAGAAAAAAATAATAAAATGTTGATATATATATGTTAAAATTCAACCTAATATTTCCCACATTTAATTTTTTTAAAAAAAGTATTCAATTTACAGCAAAATGGATCTCTAATTTTGTTACTTGCATTACATATAAGACACAGGGGAAAAAGTGGAAGTGATTGGTAAATAATTGTGGAAGAAGTGGTATTCTGAATGTGAAAAAACACAAACCGAGAAAAACCATTTTAAAGTTTATAATTCTGAAATAAGTAAATTATTATAAATACAATTATTATAAGCTTAAATAAACATATAAAATACCACACTAAAATATAAGCTATATATTTTTCTTAAAAATAATAAAATATGATATAAATCTTACTCCCTTGACAACCACGCATCCTTCACAACTTGGAGAAGTTTACATTTCTATGACCCCTCATCCATTTTCCCCCTACAAACGAGCAGAAATTTTTAACAATTTTTCTAAATTTTAATTGCTGCTGGTCCTCATATTTATCAAAGTCCGTTGTAGTCCTAACAAAAATCAAAACAACATTAGTTTTGCTCTAGTATCTTGTTCTTCCTTCCATCATTGAATAAGGCACGCCGAGTAATATCATCATTCCTTCCATACGCCTTCCATTGGCCAACGCTGAAAAAAAAATCATAGCTTTGGGTTTGGTGTTAAATTAAAGGTCTCTATGTGACTCAAGTGTTACTGTGATGATATATATATATAATCCGTGTCAATCCCAAAAGTTCTACTCCAATAAACACAAAAAACCGACATATATGTTAGGAGTTACATGCTGTGCTAAATGTTATGTTTTTACACTTTTCAATCAAACTTGAACCTAATTTGTAAGTCAAATCAAGAAATTACTTACCCATGGCATGTATTAGAAAAAAAAAAAAAAAACGTTTAAATCTGAAAAAAAAAATTTTTCAGACGAAACGATTGAACTTCTTACTAGAAAATGACGCTCGCAAGTGTTTCATGTAGCAAAAAGAAACCCGATCTAAATCGCTCATTGTAGAATATTTCCATTCGCGTGCTGACGAAAACTGTTTACCACATGGCTAGGGAACCTATGAGGACAATAAATAGTGGGTTGTTTTTTTTATTTCGCGCAAATTCATTTAAGGACTTTCCGTGCGCCAGATTGGAAAAACTGCCCACTGTGCGTCGCACTGTTTAGCTACACGAAGGCTTTTGGCAACGGACCTCGTAATTTTGACACATGGTCAAGTGACGAGGACAACACCTGAGCTGGATGCGTATTCTGCAAATTATTGCAACCTAAAATTAAGAAGATGTTTCTGCTTAAATTTAGAATTTAACGTTGAATCTGCTGATAAATCGATAAATTGTTTTCTCCTTCATTGCCGAGTTTTTTGATGTATCTATTCATGCTTGAAGCACGTGACTTTAACAAAATTTAAGATTTTATTTTAGCCAAAAAGTATTTATTTATAATTTATTTTTATAAGCAAACTGCTTTTAGGAATTCAATCTTTTATAAAAATTAAAATTTTACTAAAATTTTGGCATTTTGATTAAACAAATAGCAACTTGCGAAATCCCTGTCAAAATTTCAGAGAACCCAGGTTCAAAAATTCTGGAGAGCTGCGGTAGCCCAGTGGTCAAGGTATCGGATCATGGCAGGGTTGTAGTTTATAATGAATACACTTCAATAAAGGGTGTGTTCCTTTACATTTCAAACATTTTAAGATCTTATGATTTTCAATACTAGGATTTGCATGATTACTCCGTATTGGAATTTTACACTCAGATTCACTATTTAACATTAATTCTAAAGAACACCTCACGCTTAGGAAATCAAGGAAAGCTTTCATGTTCGGAAATTCTTCTTCAGATGATTTAATAGCCCATAAACGTCTACTTTCTGGATAAATTTTTTGTTATTGTAAATAAATTAACCACAGCAGTCCTTACTAGAGGCTTGCTCACCTAAATCATTAAGACCTCTTAGGCATTCATCTCACTTATGTCCAATAACACAATTTTTGTAAAGCTTCTTCATACGAGCAATTAGATATAGGAATATACTTAATTAACGAAACTGGCTCATTAGTAAGTAGTTTTTTCAAATACTGGAATTTTTCAATGTTCGATTTTGACACTTGTGAATGCACAGTAAAAACAAATAAATCCTTGAAATTTATCCAGTCCTTAAAATGACCACTAAATTGTGGTATACTCAATTTTGGTAACTTAAAATGACCAACATTTGAATTCGAAGTAATTGAACTCGCTACAAAATTTTGTGTCCCACCTAGATTCGAAACATTTAACTCATCTAATTTATCTTTATATTTCGCATTCAAAGCAAAATTTCTTTCTTCGAACTCTTGGAGTTCAGATTCCTCTAAACTCAAAGTCGAATCTAATCATTCAAATTCTTTAAATAAGTCATCCAACCTGGATAAACGAATTGAAAAATTTCATTTCTAGTATTTATCTCATCAAAAGTACTTTCTAGCTTGGTCAAAGATGCTTTTATGCGACCTCTGGCTATTCGATTTTGACCATTTGAGCATTCTCTGTTTCGCTCATATCAAAAATTTATTCACAAAAAAATCCAAATCAATAATAAACAATATGCAGTAAAATAATGTGAAATCAAAGATAATTCAGTTTTTTCACTCAGGTTAGTTCTAGGCACTTAAATACACAATAAGTCCTAATAACAATTTCAAATACCAATTATGATCAGAAATATTATTCAAAATGACTTATCTCATTATATCTCTTTCTGGGTGCCTCCACTTTTTATGTTGATTTTTTTTCAACTGGTTTTATTCAATAATATATATATATATAAGTATCGTTAACATAGAGCGAATGGCCCGTACGGCCTCCTTCCATTCCTTGTTTTTACCTTCTCCCGGTTAAACAATAAAAAACACACCTTATAGTTTAAATAGCGCCCTCTAGTGGCATACATCAACCCTAATACCCGAGTATTTAATTTTAACCTCCATTTGTAAGTATTTTATAAAAACAAAATAAATATTACTCTTTTTGACAAGTGATAATTCATTACAATCGCTTATAATTTGCATTCATGATGATTTGGGAGATTTTTTTTTATCAATAACCAGTAAAGTTATTTTTAGAAATGTGAATGGTATTCCACAACACCCTCCTCTCATCTATCTATACAGAGGTGATTCGCTACCAAGTCGACAAACTTGCAGAGTGTGTAGCGAGTACAATGGCGTCTAGGAATCACATAGGAATGCAGGGTCATAAATGCCTAGTTGCGTGCTATGGTGCAAAGAAGACGAAAAAAGAACAGAAACAGCAACACATGAATGGGATAGAAAACATTTTATGAAAAAAAGTTTGCACTACAACAGGTGTTCGAAATTACAACCAAAGTCGTCTAGCATGTCTGACAGTTGCACTGCATGGAATTCCTGACGTTCTGGAAGATTCCTCCAGGCAGTTTTGTGGTAGATGGTGCTGACCCGAAGGTTTCATGAACTCCGATCTTGCTGGAAGTTGACATGTGCGATCCGTTTCCCGAGGTAGTAGAATGAACTCTCTATAAAAAGAGAAATATTGGATAAAATCCTAGGCTAGCTCTTCAAAAGACGGCCCATTCAGTTAAGATTCCGAAATAGTCCAACGCTTGTTTTTTTCTATCCATAACAATCATATCGAATATTTTAATTTGCAAAACAGTTTCAATTTAAAAACACATGTTGACACCATCCCTAACATAATTAGGTACTGTGACCGTGATATGAGTAGAGGAAGTTAACAATAATTGATTTTCTCTAGAAATTGAATTTATAGAGACCGACATGCGCGTAATTTTATCTTTAGTATATATCGTACTTTACAAGGAGCTATGCTGTACCTATTAATTAGTAAGTTACTGTCCGAACAGAAATTCTATTGGATTATTTAAACAAATTAATTGGACAGTAAATTTATTTCTTTGCAGCCCAACGATAAGGTGATTCTGATAATAGAAGAATCAATTAAAATGCATGGTATCTAAAAACAGGATGAATGTTATGACATGAATGATTTTTAAATATATGATATACGAAATTGTTAATCTTTTCTTTCCGAGATCAACTCATTATTTGCTTTACTTGATAATAATAATTACGAATAGCTCTTTTAAATGAAGAAAGTTTTATTACTAACTCTACATAATAAACCTTTAATTCGCTTCAAGTTATAAGTTTATTCAGAAAATACGTATTATGATATGGATCATGAAAATTTACGGGAAGAAATCCCTCTTTTCTCTTTAACATTTTATTTAACTCATAATCGTCATTCTCTATTCTATATTTTTATATAGGACACACACACACA
>BMAV01022168.1:378035-427229 GCA_019973955.1 Trichonephila inaurata madagascariensis | reverse complement strand
TGATTCACAACTATCATCAGAATTGGCACTGGAATATTTTGATACAGCACTTATACCTGTACAGGTGTGACCTCTAAAATACGATCAGCTACCTCTGAAGCTTTTTGAGCTCTAAGGGGTTGAATACTTGCAAGGATGGATTGCACATTAGGTGGTAACTGCTGTAAAAATAATTCCAAAAGAAGTGAATCCGTCACGTTGTGCGATTCTGATTGCCGTTGCATCACTCGAAATAATTCCGATGGCTTTCTGTCTCCTAGCTGCTCTCCGGCTAAAAGGGCGAATTTCCTGGCTTTTGCTTTCACCGCATCGGGCAATGACTTCATCCTTTAATTTTGAATATGGATTTGTGCTCCCAGGTGAAAGAATTACGTCTCAAACTGCCATCGCCGCATCGGGAGACAAATGAGCTACGCAATAATTATATTTTGTGCGTTCGTCGGTTATCGGCTTAGGAACTGCCAATTCGAAGGTTGATTCAAGCATCCCGAACCATAGCGCAGGATCTGATGAAACAAAAGCTGGAATTTTAACCGCTGAAATATCCTCCATATTTACGGAAGGCACAGGCAACGTTGAAAAAAAAAATTTTTTTTTAATTAAAATTTTATATTCAAAGAACGTGTCACCATTTTTGGTGTGTTGTGTTGAGTGGCCAAGTAAAATTGTAGTGATTTTACAAAAATAAACTTTATTTCTCAACATAACAAATAATTAAGTTTGAGTATATATATTCCCTTCGTCAGAGTGGAATTCTGGGAAGACAGAAGAAATGCCAGAAGACATTTCTTCTGACCAATGAAAATCAATAGTAGGTTTTAACAGCCAATAAGACGTAAGGGTCAAGAATCCGTTACTAGGAGTAAGAGTGATCCGTTATTATGAGTAAGGATGATCCATTATTATGAATAAAGATCATCCGGTATTACGAAAGTACACTACATATATATATATATAAAGAAATGTGATTTAAAAATAAATGGATGATTTATTCATTTCTATCAGCATTAGAAGTAATAAAGAGAAAACTTGAGTTGCCTTTCTAAGGAGTTCAAAAGAATGAGAACGAAAACTGTAAAGTATTGATATCCCTCTAAAAATTCTTAAATGACGCTATGCATATTGAAAAATGGAGTTCCATCGATAAAATGGAACACGTTCTCGAAGTAAAAGTCCCATGACCTTAGAGTCGAATTATGATAATCTTTATATAACACGGCATTTAGGTTTTTGAAAAATGCCGTGTAATATGCGAGCCTGTGATATGCGTAATTAAGGACTAATACAAAAAAATTTAGACTCCAAAATCAAGTAGAAGCTTAGTACTGTTTAGCTTTTATATCGAAAACGAATTAATAAAAACAACTCAACTTTCATCAAATGCATAACAATTAAACACACACGCATAATATAGATTGAACGAAATATCGGTAATTTTAAGATAAACCTGAATTAAAAAAATATTATAATATTAGGTTGGGGAAAAAGAAATCCATTATTTTTGCATGAAATTCAAAACTTTATTTAATATGTTTCAGATTGTCCTATTTGGGTCAAATATGTACCGTTTTGCAGTATAATTTGTTGCCATTTTAAAGGTAGCTTCATATTGCCTCTCTCATAGAAGTCTCGGCCTTTATTGGCGAAAAACTCTAGTAATCGATTTTCACAATCTTCTCTTGATCCCAATTTCTTATCACTCAGGAAGTTTTGCAATGCGAGGAAAAGGTGTTAATTACTTGGTGACAGGTCCGGACTATATGTAGGATGCATTAAAACCTCCCAACCAAGCTCCCGGAGTTTCTGGCGAGTCACTACAGATGTGTGTGACCTAGCGTTGTCCTGATGGATCACAACACCTCTTCTGTTGTACAATTCTGGCCTTTTCTGGTCAAACTCAAGCTTCAAACGGTCCAGTTGTTGACAGTAGAGATCTGAATTTAGTGTTTGGCCCTACGGAAGCAACTCATAATAAATTATTCCTTTCCAGTCCCACCAAATACGCAGTAGAACCTTCCTGGATGTTAGTCCTGGTTTGTCCACCGTTTGAGCTGCTTCACCGCTCTTTGACCATGATCGTTTTCACAAAATATTGACGTATGTGACCCATTTCTCAACTCCAGTCACCATCCGTTTAAGAAATGGGTCGATTTCATTCCGTTTGACCAGGGTTTCGCAGATGGAAATTCGCTTCATCACGTTTTTTGGTGTTAATTGGTGTTTCACCCAAACATCAAACTTCTTTTTGAATCCAACTTTATTCAAATGGCTTAAAACTGTTTTATGGTCAATCTTTAGCTCCTGGAAGATTCTACGACTACTAACACGCCGGTCAACTCCGATTATTTCTGTGATTTTATCGACATATTCGATGACGGACCTGCCTGTGCGAGGGGCAACTTTAACATCAAAAATGCCTAAACGGAATCGACGAAACCAAAATTGCACGTAATTAGCTGTTACAGAGTATCGGCACCATAAACACCATTCACAATTTCAGCTGCCTGGCTTGCATTTTCGCCTTTATCAAAGAAAAACTGTAAAATGTACCAAATTTTCTTTTTGTTGACTTCCATTTTTAACAGCCTGTAACTCACAACTGAATAGACCAAACAAGAAATAGCAAAATAATTTTTATAGTGAAAAATGTCACCTTGACAACGAGCATAAATTTGAAATTGTTTGATCGATACTTCACGAGATATCGGCTCTACAGCCATCTACCGAAAAAATAATGGATCTCTTTTCCCCCAACCTAATATTATACATAAAAATATAAACATAGAAATAAATATAAAAATTTATTAAAATATATTATTAAAGGATCTTATATATATTACTAATGATACTCTAAAAAACGCGTGCTCAAACACTAAAATAAATAGCATTTATTATTTTAGCTTTTAAATTAGGTCAAATGAAGTATATGTATATGTCTCAGAAAAACTGTTAAGATTTCAACAAGAGAGAAAATATAGAGATATCGAACCGACAAATTCCATTTGTTTTCTGTCACAATAAATATAGATCGTTTAAGTATTGCAATACAGGTTCAGAGAGAAAGTCAAAGAGACGAAGAATAATTATTAGAGTTTATGGCGCTCAAGTAATGATTAATTCTTGAGAAAATTAATGAGAAATGAATAAGTGAGCCGAGAACGAAATTGATTTACGAATGGACGGCGCTTTGTACGGTTCAACTGAAATCAGCTACCGAGACAATGAAAAAAGTCCCTTTTCGTCGTTAGAATTTAGAATTATCGAATACTTTATGGGGATTTTAAACTTTTTAATTTCTTAGTATCGCGTAGATCTTGTTTCTTGTATATTGTAGGTAAAGGAACTAATTTTTTAAAAAAGTTTGCATTCTCTAAGGAAAAGATTTAAAGCAGCTAAGTACGCCCTTAGGTTCCTATTTTTCTATTTAAAAATGTTTCTTTTTATAGAAACTTAAAAATTATTTTTATTTACCACGTGACATTTTAAATAACATTGTTTTAATATCCTAGCATTGTATTAAATCTTAGAAGAATTTGAATATTAATTGAGCAATATATATATATATATATATATATATATATAAGTTTCTAACACCAGTCTTTTCATGAACGGTTTTGAAGTTTTATTCTTATCCAAGTTTTTTTTTTATTAACTTATACATTTTTTTTTAAAGTTAATTTTTTAGATATAAGGAAGAAAGCTGTAAAGTGCCTCCCAAAATTTTATTTACGAATAACTATTATTAAATAGTGCGACAGGTGTTTTTCATTATTAATAAAAACAGGACACTAGATAACTCTATTCACTGTTTGAATAATTAATAGGAAAATAAATTAGATATATGGAGCAGTTTAAATATAAATTCAATTTTATCCAAAAAGAATTATAAGAAAACTTACTGTTACTCATCCGCTTCACTGGGTATTTCATGACATTGACTGTGCCTTCTTTTTGGGTAATTGTCATCTAAAACCCAGAATTAAGCTTTTGATTGTATTGAAAAATATTCTTATCACCCTCGTCTCTTGATTTAAAAAGAACAAGTGTCTGAAACAGAAATATATTTGTCAATTACATTCCTGTAAAACCCTCTCCAGAGTTGATCTTTTCAAACCCTATTTTTAGTCGATCTCTTCTCAGCAAAAGAAACATGTCTGTAATATTCCAAGCCTATAGGGTAAATTGTTCAAAAATTGGATTTTTTTTTTACCTATAACGCATCCTAACCTCTCCAAAATCGCCTTGAAAGTTGATTTCTGCAAAACACTTTCTAATCGGTTCTCTACTCAATATATGAAAAATGTTTGCCAAATTTCAAGTTTTTAAGTCTATTAGCTCAAAAACGGAGAACAGAATTCTTTTTATGAATCTCGCCAACGCCCCTTGGGAGTCGATTTCTGCAAAACCCGATCGTACCGAATTTCTACTCAACAAAAGAAACATGGTTGCGAAATTTTGCCTGTGAGTGTAATAGTTTAAAAACGGAAATTTTTGTCTATAACACCTCCATAGCCTCTCTGAAAGTATATTCGCGCAAAATCCATTCTTAGTGAATTTCTATTCAACAGAAGAAGCATTTTTGCTAAGTTTCAAGTTTGTAAGAGTCTAGTAGCTCAAAAACAGGACATTTTTTAAATCTATTACGTTCCCGTAACCCCCACCAAACCCCTCTTGCTCTTAGATTTCCGTAAAACCTGTTCTTAGCGAATCTTTACTCATTGAAAGAAACGTTTGGCAATTTTCAGATCAGTTGGGTTGTTAGTTTAAAAATGGTATTTTTGGTCTAAAACGCCTCCGCAATCCCCTTTGGGAGTTGATTTTCGCAAAGCTCGTTCTTAACGGTTCGCTATTCAACGAAAGAAGCATGCCTACAAAATTTCAAGTTAGTGGGTCTGACTAACTGACAATGAAATCACAATTACCGAGATAGAAAATGGAATAACATGGAGATTTGATTTCATAAATATGATAATTTTGGGAAATATGCTGCTAAATACGTAAATTATTTGAAATGCAAGTTGATTATGAGGTTATAGCTTGGGATAAAAGGGAAAGGAGCAACGGGTGAACCAACAGTCGCTACGCTACTTTCTGTCGCCTAAACAATTCACAATTTAGAGAAGTTCTACGCTCCAGAAGACACGTTTTGCAGCTGGAAGATGACGCCGAAGGTAGTTTTGGTAAATAGATGATTTTATGAAGAGTCCAAAAATTACGCGCTTACGTACAGGTGGTTGGTTTAATAGTCGTATCGCTGTTGAAGCACCCATAGATATGCAGTGGCGTAATGTACACCCCCGCAAATTCTGAATCACTGGGGGGGGGGGGTTGTAAGGAAACCAAAGCCTGACTGACACCAGGTACGTATTTAACCAATTTATAAAATATTAAAGGTTGAATTTGCAAGGGGAATTCTCCATTATGTCACTGTAGATACGTCTACTTTATTTTGGACCAGATGTGTGGATCGAATAACAAAACATAAATTTTCGCAAAAGACACAATGATGTACAACAGAACGTACTGATTGACTCCTCCAAAGGGGTGCGATGACCGACCTACAATAAACTATACTCTTGATATTCTGCAGAATAGGAACGGAACTTTGGATGCTCTTATATCTGAGAGAAAAGCTTCGCGATAATTGCCTGAAAATGGTTTTCTTCACCAAGACTGCCATTGACTTTGAGCCACTAACGGGAAAAATTGCGATGGTATCTGAACCGAGACGTTTAGATGGCTAAATGGCGCAATGTGGCATTCAGCGACAAGCCGTGGTTTCTGATAAAAGCCGCCGAAGAGTCTAGAGGCGTATTTAAGCAGAGACAATCTGTTATTGTTGAACACCATGCCACTTTTCACCAAAGCACAATTGTTTGGAGTGCTTTCAAACACGATAGCAAATCCCTTCTAGTACGTAGCAGAGACACATTAAAGGTATAGCGATACGCTAGCGAGGTGCTGCACCTGGTTGCGCTACCTTACATTTAGCGGCTGCTAAATGACATTTCTTAGCAGAACAGCGTGTGAGCCTCAGAATCAGAAGACAAGCCTTGTATCTTGTCCAGTTGCTTCATTGGTCATTAATGTATCTCTCACTGATCGAGTATATCTTAGATGTGATGGGCCGTCTTTTGAATTGAATCTGTACATTGCAGATTTCCTCGCCACAAGAAATGGTCCTAATTTCTACTAATCTTCCTCTATTTTCGTTGTAGTATTAAAATTACCGTCTTGTAATTGAAAGTTCGCATACATTCTCTGTCTGCGTATTAATCATCACCTACTCGAATTCTACCCTCTCTTTCATTATGCTTGCATTTCGTATGTCGAACAGTGTGTATTTCTTACGCAACTAATCAGGCCCATTGCTAGGTTTGCACAGATGGCATCACCTGAAAGATATTGCTTGCATTGATGGATATAAATATAGTTCTTAAACTGATTTGATTTCCTTAGATTTTATTTTATTTTATTTTTTATCAACGTCTCACTTTGAAGATATACATGGGCTATCGGGAAGGCGTACTTTTGATTCTTAGTCAATAAAAGAGGACAACTGATTTGACAACTTACTTTCCAAATTTCCACACCACACCAATGGGACGACTTTGAGCCTTTATAATTTTCTGAATATTAATCTAAACTTCAGACACGATTATATGTTCATCTTTGTGAACACTTTACTCAAAAGTTGATTAAACACATTGCACCGAGAAACATGAAAAAAAATATATTATACTAATTGGGATGTATATTTTGGATCTGAATAAAAATAACTGTTTCA
This sequence comes from Trichonephila inaurata madagascariensis, assembly GCA_019973955.1. Taxonomy (NCBI): domain Eukaryota; kingdom Metazoa; phylum Arthropoda; class Arachnida; order Araneae; family Nephilidae; genus Trichonephila; species Trichonephila inaurata. The sequence goes on along the minus strand of BMAV01022168.1, from coordinate 420,442 downwards.
AAAAAAAAGGTTTGTAGAAAAATTTCTTATGAAGAATATTTTGGAAAGATATTTATGCCTGTTAATTTTCCAAAATAAGAAATTTCTCAAAAATATTAATTTCTTAAGAAATATGTTTATTTTACTATTTACTTAATTAAATTCAAAAGATTCAAGATTGAAATAAACGATAATTTTGAATTAAAATTATTATTATTATTTTTTTCCTTTTTGAATAAAACATATGCATTGAAGGAAAACAATTTTAACTGGCCAAAAAATAATAAATAAATAAATGTTGTTTAATATGTGAATTAAGCTTTAACAAATGCGAAATAGCTTAATTTATTTTAAAGTTCGAGAACTATTTAGTGCTTATTTATAAAATAATTTAAACTGAATTAAGCTATGAAACTTCAATATAAATAAAATTATGAAAAATATAGTTTTCAAAAGGAAATGTAAACTTAGAGCCATCCTCCTACACTATTAAAGGAAATTTACGCAACGAATGAAAGAATGCAATTCTTTTACAGCAACAGGAGCTTTTAATAGAGTTGAAAATGTTCCACGCTTGAAAAGATTCCTGTGAAAGGTATGTTTATCAAGAAACTCTTTTCCAATTTAAAATAATTTTCTACTCAATGAAGCTTAACAAAAAGCGATGAATAATCAAATAGGGAGAAATGTTATAAGGTATATATTATTCACAATGATTTATAAAAAAGAATTCCTCTCTCTCTTGGCTCTCTCTTGTTTGCTAATAAAAAAATGATGCGTACATAAAAAGCTAAAGCTAATGAATTCGGAAAGTCAAAATAAATTCTGTTGGCTCATTAAAAATTGAAAAAAAAAATTCTATTTCAGTCAAAATTAGCTTTTAATCTGTAATTCCATTTATCAGATTAAAAACATGTTTTTTACTCTAGTATTTCTTTTGAATAGTTTATGAAGCACTTTCTGGATATATGAATATATATATATATATATATGTATATATATATTTGTTCACAGATATTTCGATTTATGTTCGTTATTAATCCTAACTTATTTATGAAAGCAAAATGAATTAATTTATTTTTATAGAGAGATTTCTCGTATTTATAACAGATTTAGAGCACGAGAGCTGTTTTGTTCCCTCGTATTTTATTTCCGTTATAAATGAAATTTTGACAACAGAAAAGCATTAAACAACGTCATTACAGACTTGTTAAAATCCTCTAATTTCTATATTCATTGCTTTGCATGCAAGAGAAGAGAGCATTTGAATGTTTGAGAATACGAATGCTTACCAAAATTCTTTGAATCATCTTTTACAGAAAATGATGTCATATTTTACGGAGAATCCTACGAGTTTTTAGAAAAAGGGTTAAAAGTAGGCGTCATGAATTTTGAACTTCTCTTTAAGCTATTAAAAGGAAATTCTTGTCTCAAAAACAAAAACAAAAAACTTTCTTTAAATTGTCTTTTACTTTTTCTAAGAAATACAGATAAGGAGATGAAGGATATTTCATATTAAAATATTGTTTTGAGCTCTATGAAATTAATATTAAATGAAAATAGTATTGTTTTGCATGACAGTATTATTAAGAATTTACGTAAAATCATTAGATTTTATTATCTTTCAAATACATGGGAACATTTCACATAATAATGTTCATAATTATTTTAGTGATTCAAAAATATTAATTCAAACGAGAATGGCTTAAATTTACTCACTAGAAAGCCCCCAAATCATTAGTTTATCTAAGATACTGAATTTTATTGTTTTTGATTTTTGTTTATTAACTTAGCCATTGGTGATAGATCTTGTCATTTCGAATCACAGTCAAATGACAATGACGACATCTCGTCTAACACGACCATCTGCAAATTTCCACACCCCACCAATCAAAGCATTTGAACCTCGACAAATTGAATGCGCATCAGCCTCTCTACATGGCGGGTTTTGAAAGACGCCAGGATTTGAATCGACAGAAATAACGCCAGCTACGAGTTCTATACCATCACTACCCAGACCACAAAAATTAATAGTAGAATACTAATGTTATTCGATCACACACTCACACACACACGCGCGAGTTTTCGAGTGGTTTACAGTGAATACTTCAAGTTCTCTCAAATTTCTTTTCACTTACGTCAAGAATATTAGCATGCTTTTTTTTTCTTTGCACAAATATTAATCTTTAAGGTCAGTTTCTGTTTTCAAGTAATATCAGAACTGAATTATTATTACTTTTTAATTTATATATTTTAATAATTATTTATTTTGATAATTTTGAACACAACATGGTATCCGTTTATGTTCGAAACCATGATTTTGCAAAAGCGTACAAACGAATATTTTTTTTTAATATTTAGTGTCCCTTAGATTAGAATACACGAATAAAAATATTTGCAGTATATTATTACATTACAAATTATTTAATGCGATATTTTGGCAAAAAAATGAGCTTAGAATTATCTATTTTCAAAACATTCTCCTTTTAAGGAAAATGCTTCCATAATAATAATAATAGTTTGTATATACACTCATGGACAAAAAAAATTAGCGCACCAAGAAATAATTGCGGGATAATAACGAAACTTGGCATGAAGGAATATGTCGGGGAGACATGCAAGCAATTAGAAATGCAGCGTGATTGCGCAAAATGTATAGCCGGTAGAGGGCGTTTAACGTCGTTCTCCGTGGAGTATAAAACAGGTAACAAAAGCTTGTTTGAGTGTGCTGAATCGTTTACAAAGAAAGAGCTGAGGTATACGTGCCATTACGCCGTTTTCGAAGACAATATGAGCAGCTGTCGCAGTCTGAGAGAAGAATAATCGGCATGATGGAAGCTGGGTGGTCAGCTAGGCAAGTAGCTCGTCAATTAGGCCGCTCTGATTGTGTTGTGATAAGGTGTTGAGACCAGTGGATCCAAGAGACGTCATATAGACGAAGACCAGGCTCAGGATGCCCTCGATAGACCAGTCGTCGAGAAGACCGCCACATCGTAAGAAATGCATGTGTACAGCCAACTGTTTCATCGACCGCCATCCAGGCACAGGTAGCATCTTCACTAGGGGCCCTTGTGTCTTCTCGAACCATACGAAGGCGCCTGGCTGAAGGACATTTGGGATCGTGTCGCCCCTTACGTGTGATGCCCCTGACGCCCACCCATCGACGCCTCCGTTTAGAGTGGTGCCGCTGACGAGGAAACTGTACTGCAGCGGAATGGAACCAGGTCGTCTTTAGCGATGAATCCAGACTCAATCTCAGCAGTGATGAAAATTGTGTTCGTGTGTGGAGACCCCGTGGTGAACTCCTCAATCCTGCCTTTGCTTTACAGCGACACACCGCTATCACAGCTGGTGTGATGTTATGGGGTGCCAGTGCCTACAATACACGGTCACCCCTAGTATTGATCCGTGGCACCATGACAGCCTAGCGGTATGTCCATGTCATCCTGCAACCACATGTGTTGCCGCTCATGCAACGGATCCCTGGAGCCATTTTCAACAAGACAATGCTCGACCTCACACGGTAAGGGTGTCGCAAAACTGTCTCCGCACTGTTACTACCCTTCGTTGGCCTGCCTGATACCCAGATTTGTCTCCAATCGAGCATATCTGGGATCATTTGGGACGGTGAGTTGGGCATCCCACGAGTTTGAACGAACTAGAGGTAAGATTACAGCAAATATGGGACGAAATGTCTTAATATATCATACAGAACTTATATGCCTCAATGCCCGATCGTATCGCATCGTGCATTCATGCTATAGAAGGGGTTCAACAGGGTATTAAATCCAGCGTTCTTTTGCCTTTTTCTCTGAAATAAATGATCATTTTTCTTTGATTTTTTAATCATTTATTTATATCAAAGTAGTAATTACGTATATGAAATTTCGTTTCAATTTCACGACTCCTTCTTGGTGAACTAATTTTTTTGTCCATGAGTGTATATAGCTAAGACTCTTTTCTAGAGAGTCCGAACTAAAATTTTTGAAGAATTCAGATTATTTTCAGAGTTATTACCAATTGAAATATAATTACCGGTGTTTTTTTGTTAAAATTTCACCACTCTGACATACTAAAATATGGATAAATTCACTTCTAAGTTATGTAGCTATAAAATTAAGGCTCTTTTCAGAGAGGTCTGCGCTATATGTAGGCAAAATATTATTATTATGGAAGCATTTTCCTTAAAAGGAGAATGTTTTGAAAATAGATAATTCTATGCTCATTTTTTGCCAAAATGTTGCATTTAAATAATTTTTTATTGTCAAAATAGTTTTAAAGCAATTTTATATGTGTATTCTAATCTAAGTGGCATTAAATATTTAAAAAAAATATTCGTTTGTACGCTTTTACAAAATCGCGATTCCAAACGTAGTCGGATACCTTGATGAGATTGATAAAGCTACAAATAATTTTGTCAAAAATTGCACAATTTAATATATTTGCGGTTTCATTCATGCCGTATAATTATTGAAGTCCATCCTTTTATAGAGTTTGATATTTCTCCCCAACATTCAACATTTGGCATGGTTATATGCAATTCATTTCGAAAAGATTAGTAGCTGAAATGTTTGGATGGAATCTCGTTCCCTTTGAAATACATAAAAATCATTAAAATATTTTGGAGGTTTGTATGGTATACCCAGTGATAATACATTTGCAGAAAATTATTGTTCATCTTGCGAATATCTAATACATTTTGAGCTCCGTTTTATATTTATTTTACAGTTAACAAATTTCATTTAGTTATGCTTTATTTCGAATGTGACATTTTTTAAAATCAATATTCACTGGGGGAAATTTTGTTTTTAAATAATATGTAAGATTTGTATAAGAAAAATATTTGATACAACGAATTCTCCGTAATTTCAAAGTCGAGAGATGGGAATAATGGGAGTTTTAATTAAAGCAAATGTGAAGGATTTTAATAAGAGATGGTGGCATTAGAGAAAATAATGCTAATGTATCCTGACAATAATATATGATCATAATCTATTGCAATATAAAATATAATAGATAATGTATTCAGAAATAGTATATTCATAATAATAATATATATTCTAAAATTTAAAATCCAGGACTCAAAACTGAAAATTTTGATTAATTTCTTAAAAAATAATTGCTAAATGGTTAAATTGCGTTAATTGTATTGCAACATATCACTGCATTTAAGAAGTATAAAATTTATTACGAAGATTAAAAAATGTCGACTATGGCCTAGAACTAGCAACACAGAAAAAATAATACATGGTTCTTCTGGTATTGTGTACCAGCTTGCTTTTTACTAGTCTTAATTACCATAATCTATTGTAGCTGTATTGTGAATTAGACCGTATTTAATTCTCACGAAACTTTGTTATACGTTAATGATTAATCAATAAATTATAAGTAGTTTTTATTCTTCTTAGACGGAAAAATATCCTGTATGAAACATCTTTTCCATTTTATTTCTATTAAATAATTAAATTGGATTTCATTTTTAAATTAATGATAGTAAAATTTTTATAGAAATATATAATGGGAGTTTTAATTAAAACAAATGTGGAGGATTTTAATAAAATGTGTTATAGATGGAGGAATTAGAGAAAATAATGCTAATGTAAATAATGGTGACATTTTTGATTCCATAAACTAATGTTTTATATAAACTGTTTAATAAATAAAGTTTAGAATATTAATTCTAGTATTGAAATTAATGCAATAATTATTATATATAATTATAATATGTATATTAATTTTTATACATTATATTAAATATTTATTAAAACTAAACAATACATTTTTTTCTGATTCCTAGATCTTGTATTCTATTGCATTTTTAAGAACACACTTGAATCTTTTAAAAATAAACTTCGGCTTAAAAATTAGCGTATTGCTTTAAATTCTGCAAGTCATATAAATTAGTCACTATCAAATTTGTCCAAATTCTAACTAGAGATGTAAATGAATTAAGATTTTCAAGATATTTTTGGAAAAATGCGTATAATTTCCCAATAAAAGAACAGTTAAAATCGTTTCATTTAAGGAAAAATGAAGAAAGTGCACATATACGAAGATATCAAAAAAAAAAAAAAAATCCCGTGGCAAGGAAGAGAATTCGTTGAAAAGGAGAAAATTTGAAATGAATATTACTTCACTCATAATCTATCATTTTTGTATATTTACATTTGAGACATCTTAACGAATTTTCTTTTTGTGCTCCTTCTTTCATAGGAAAAGTTGAATGCGTTTTTATTTTATTATTATTTGTTATACAAAAATGAAGCTTATGGAGTTTTTTTAAAAAAATCTTAACATCATTTTTTCGAAGTATTGATTTATTATATCGGCTCTAAGTTTTCTTTAATAGTTTTTTAAGAAATTGATAATTCCAAGTTAAGAATTTAGTTACTGAGTTTTTAATGTATTATTTTATGAAATTTTGCTAAGAGTTATTTCTTAGAACAGAATAACGCATTGTTAGGAACATTTCATACAAGAGTTAAGGTGTTGGGGAAATATATGTTATACATAAAAGTTTTTTTTCTGTGTTTCTATAACTCAGTTGTTTATATTTTTTCAAAAGATTTTGGATTAAAGATTTTGGATTTTAACATACAATAACAGTTTAAATTATTCTGTTTGATTAAAGTAAAAGTGATCAAGATTTTTAAATAAAACCCCTTTTGATTCTGAATATTAAATTGACTCGCATTGTGTTGCTGCATCAATGACTGACTTGATGAAAATTGACTTCATTGACTTGTCTAATATGCAGACTTCAGGGTTCATTAATTAATTTTTAATTATTTTATTCATGTAAAATAAATTACAGAGATACTACAAACAATATTTGATTTTAAAATGTTGGGGACATACTTTAATATGCCTCTCTACCAAAAATGTTAGTTATTGTTTAATAATATATATATATATAGGGCATTTATTTTTCTCATTCATCACATTTAGGAACATCGAAATGAAACAAAGATTATCTGAATTATTAGGCAATCACTCATAAAAATGATCTCAAAGGACATATACTATTTCTATAAAAAGCATTTTGCTTTCAGTTATTACGTACACTTGTCATCTAAGGATATCTGTTATTTGGAGACTTATTCTCTTGAGCGAAAATATTATTTCGTATGAACTAAAATAACTCAGAATGTTTGAAAACATCTTGAGTTTACATGAGTTAAAGCCTCTTGCGTGATATCATATGTAAACTCAGAACTTGAATCATTTTCCGTAGTCGCAATAGTGGAGTGGTCATGGCCACGATCTCGTCACCTGCGTTACATTTGTCGAGACCTACTGCCATTAAATACCCACTATTGAAGATTTGATCCTTTGGGAAATTTTAAAAGGGAAAAATTCTCTCTCTCTGTATATATATATATATATATATATATATATATATATATATATATATATATATATAGCTGAAAGGGTGTTGCTTTCTGCTCAGATCCGACCAATAAGGAAAGCGGTCAATATCGTTTGAGTGTGTAGATTGTGTTTGTACGTTGATTCTTTTTTAAGTTAAGAAGACTCGGTACCCTTTGAACAACTTTTTTTTATTTATGTATTTAAAAACTATATTTTAGCATTTCATATAATGTTTCTATTCAAGAAAATGGTACGAGATGAATTTTTTCACTTATTATTTACATAATTTAAAAAACAAATTTTTTAAAGAAAATTTTACTCCTTTTGTAATTATTAATATTTTGACCTGAAATTTCTTTGCAATAATTTTAGGGATGTTCTAAACAACTTTAGGGATCTATTTCACAATAACTGAATTAGTTTTGGAGGAAAAAAAAAGAAATGTTGATACTCATGCTAAAATTCAACGAAAAAGCCAATATCTCCTACATTTTAATTTTTTAAAAAAATTAAAATGTAGCATTCAGTTTACATAAAATGAATCCCTAATTTTGTTACATGTTTTATATAACACACAGGAAAAAAATGAAGTGATTGGTAAATAACTGTGGAAGGAGTAGCATTTTGAATGCACTAATGTATCAAAAAAATACAACCACTTAAAAGTTTATAATTCTGAAAAAATAATTATAATAAGCTTAAATAAACTTAAAATACCACTTTAAGACATTAGTTATATACTTTTCTTTAAAATAATTGCATTTTCGTATATTTTCAACCCCTATACGTTTATAAATTATCAGTTTTTACAGAGTATTAAGTACCCCCAAAATATTCTAGAAAAATGTTAAAAAATATTTTTTTCTGTCATGACAGAAATTACAGATTTTTTCTTCACATAATATTTAAGTATTATATTTGTATGAAAGACATATGAGGAATAAGAACAGAAATTATGAAATTATTAATATAAAATGCCTTAAATCAAAAATTTTATATGCACACATTTCACAAAGAAAAAATTACATTATTGTAATACCTCTGTAATATCTCGCTTTATATATATTACACCTTCTTTTTTTATAGTTATTATTTCTCTTTCTAAGGTAGATTTTTTTTTTTATCAAAACACTTTTTTTAGTTTTTTTTTTCTAAAAAGGGGTGTGGTCGAATTGCCGAATTTGTTAATTTACATTTTTTCAAATGAAGTTTTATCCAACTTCTAAATTTCCGACATACAAAAGTGATATATCAATCGAAAGATAATAATGCAAAGAACAAGATAAAATAAAAATTAAAAAAAAAACACATGATAGTTTGGTTATTTTGGGGTACCGAGTCTTCTTAAATGTTTTTTACGTCTTCATAAATAATACAGAAATACTATCTCGTCGAGTTGTTTATGTATCAACTGACAAAATTACCTATCAGAAAAGCAAACAAGAGCCGAGGAACTCTGATTGGTATTACCTATCATGTAGAGGGGTTGATATGCTTAAATTTGACGAGACTGAAAGCCCTCATGTTGACGTGGGGTGAAAATGTGGGGAGTAGTCTCAAGTGTCGTCTTCATCACTTGATCGTATTTTAAAATTCTGAAGTCCATCGGTATTAGCCTTTGTGTTTCTAATATGGGTTAAAATACAACGAATATATCATTGTTCGGAAGGATATCCAAAATGAATTAGTCAAAAATCTCAGTTGAAGGTAATAAAATTATAAAATCTCATCTTAAAAATAACTCGAAACTTTATTATATAAGAAATACAATTAAAAAAAAATGTCAGATTATATTTATTACATGCCTTTTCTAGATCATTGTCTTATGAAAAAATAATCTACAGTCATTAGTTTTTATGATAAATATTAGAACGAGTCGAAAAGTCTGTTGAAAAAAAAAATCTGAAATGAAGAATTTTTGTTCTGAATATCCTGAAAAGCCTCACGTGAATCAATGGGGGAATTTGGAGAATGAGTTAATTACCATTCTAATTTGTTGTGATATTCAGAGTAACCCAATATACAATGTCTTATTTCAACTGGTTTTTTCATTTCCTCAAATTGGTGCAGCGAGGAAAGTTTGAAGAATGGGATGTTAGCTCAGGTGTTGTTCTTTTCATTTGACCTTGTTTCAAAATTAGGAGATCCATTTCCCTCATACAGTTTTAAAAGTTAATTAAAAATCAGTCAATTAATAAATACTGAGTCGTAAAAGGTTGTGGCTGAACTTCGGAGAAATGCACGTAATGACTTCGAATCTCGATTTTGTCTTGTTGAATATTTAAGATTGCTGCTCGTTAAATCTAGAAGTGTGAAGAGTATATGCAACTTATAATTTAAAAAATTCATGAAATGTTCGAAAAATAAGTAGGATGTAATATCACAATCTGTTAATAAATAACTGCTACGAATCATTCGTAAAAACTATTTATTAACAACAGTTCATTCTGTATTTATCATAATCATTCCTGATTGTATAATTAGGTAGAAACCTGCTTAATTTAGTTTTAAAAATACCTTTATTTCGAGACGATAGTTCATTAAATGTTTCTATATAATGGGAAATTATCTTATCTCACCTCTGTTCATTAGCATAACTTTTTACAAGTCTTAACTTTATGCATGAAATTTATTTTAAATTTTCGTGCATGTCGTTGAAAGTATTCGTTATTTTATTCGTAAACTTAAATATATGTTGAGCTGTTTTTACATATGGCTTTTCAGATTTGTTAAAAGGTGTGCTAATATTTTCGAAGTTGGAAGTTTGTCGAATAACACATAATGTGATCCATTTTATTTTTTTGCCCGTCGAAATTTTAACAAATGATGAGTTCACATTCAGCACTGGAAGGAGTATTTCACTTTCAAAGGAATATTTTTTATCTTTCTTAATGTAGATCTAGTGCAGGGGTGTCAAACACGCAGCCCGCGGGCCACATGCGGTCCGTCAGTATATAAGTTGCGACCCACCCCACACACACGCACAATTTTTAAAAAAAATTTTAAATATCAGGCTTTTAAAGTTTATTTCATTTTGAAGTTTATTTGAGGTAAACCTTATATAAAAATGTACAATATATATATTTATCTATTAGCTATCCTTGTTTTAAAAGAAATCCTTTTTGACAGTAGAAATGCCTTTATAGATTAGACATATTTTTTAAAAATATTGCATTAAACGTTTTCATTTTCTTTTACTATAATAAATTATTTTTTATTAAATTCTGAAATGCACTGTGATTATTCTGAACTATAGATAGTGCCCTGATTCTTTGCGAGTGCGACTTTTATTTCTCTTCCTCCTTCTGTATTTGAAGTGTCCAATTAGCAAGAAGCACTCAGAGGTGTTTTTTAAAGTTAAAAAAAGACTTTTAAGATAGGGCAGTGTATACTTAATCGTTTGCGAATGAAAGCGCAATCACATTTCAACAATGAGGAAAGAAAGATCCATTAAAAAGGAACGGCATATTTTTGAAGAAAATGGCAATTGTAATATTTTTGTGTTCAAAATACGATTAAAATATACCTGATATCTAAAAACTTTATTTTCAGTTGCTAAGGAATATAATCTTAAAAGGCACTATAACACAAATGATGAAGCAAACTATGACCAATACTATGAAAACTTAGTGAGAACAAATTGTCCGAATTGCGCGCGTGTGTGTGAGATCAATTCTTCAAAAACAACAAAGCACACTCATTAAATTTGTTGAAGACTATACAACTACTGTAAAAGTTATATATTATTACATGTAATCACTCAAGTGGATTGAAATCATTTACTGAAAGGGCATTTATTAGTTAATGTTTATTTAAAACAGAGTGGAAGTTTTACTTGTACAAACAAAGCAAATTAAAAATGTTATTGTTGGTAGCAGAGTTGATGAAATAGCCGAGAATTTGAGGAATCAGCATAATTCAATAATATCAACATTTCAAGCCTACTTTATTGCAATATTGACGAAAGTATAAATATTCGAAATTTCGCTCAACTAGTCGTTTTTTTCCATGGATGCGATGTTGATTTAAAAATAAGTGAAGAACTTTTAGAAATCATTCATATTCACAAAATACACAACCTTTGTAGCTGTTATTTTGTTGTTACTTATGCCACCTTATCGACAGTAATTTCAGATCAAGGCTCACGAAATTTATCGTGGCAAAGGGCTAGTTTGTACGCTTGTCGGTAGCCGTAGCTTTGAGCATCATACAGGTGACAGTACGATTTTGCTCGGTTCCATCCCAATTTTGAGGGAGAACGCCCTGAGGGTGATCAGATGCCTCCCACCTCTCTTCTCCTTCCACCAGCCTCACGAGAGTACATACGGCTCGACGGTTATTTAGAGTATCCCCTTGCCGCAAAGGCATTATACATTTACAAACATCCATGCCTACTCTGGTATTCGAACCCAGGCCCTACGGCAGTGTTTCTCATACTGTGGGGCGTGCCCCCTAGGGGGGCGTCATAACCCTAAGAAAGGGGCGTGAGCCTCTTGAAAAGTTTAAAAAAATTCTTTTAAAAATTATTAACTTTCTGAAAGTAAACAAAAAAAATACATTCTGACATAATAAAAAATAAAATACTCATGTACAATATAATACACTTATAAATGTATCAAGGGCACAATCTATTTTATAATTAACTTAACAATACAAAGTTAAGGACAAGTTTAATAATTACCAGTGACTCTATGGATCTGTGTCATATATAAAATTATATGCCACCATTAACACTTATCTTGATAATTTGTACGGTTTATAATTAATCTCTTAAATGCCGATTAAAAATTATGCGATTCGCTCTCCAATACCCCTCTTTAGCCCGCAGGTAAGCTTATGGGGTGTATTGAGGGGGTGGGTGGGAGTTAAAGAATAAATAATCAAATCCTCTGATATAAGTGAATCCTTTGCAAACACTGTCAATGTCATTTCATTGTTTTCTAAAGCCTTCGAAATAATTTTATAGATACGAGTTCACAGAAAAGCTATAACTTCGGAAAGACGTATATATACGTCTGAGGGCCATAAACGCAGTGGCTGAGCGAGATGTTTATATACGTTGGGGGCTTAAGAGGTATTGTATGTTTAATGTCATAGTATTATTGAATTTAATACTCCACTATTGTATGGAGGGGGGCGCGATGCAAATTATGACTGAATATTGGGTCGCAAACATTGGAAGTTTGAGAAGCACTGCACTACGGCATAGCAGTCAGCGTCACTAACCACTATACCGGATGGGCGGCGCTGATATTTTAAATGTACTTAAAGATGTTTTGAGGAAATACAAGTTACCATTGGAAAAATTGGTTTGTCTTGCATGATGGTGCGCATACCATGGCCGATATTACAAAAGGAGTTGTTGCAAGATTAAAAGAAAAGTGCAAACAGCATGATTTTGAGCATTTTCATTGTATTATTTACTAGCAGGTACTGTGCTTCGAAGTTTTAAACATAGGATATGTTTTAAAAATAGTCACCAGAATTGTAAATTGTATTCGAGAACATAGACTTAATCACCGTCAATTTATTATATGGAAATTCAATGGCCTTCAAATCACATAGTGTTAATATGATTCTTTAAATTGCTGAACGAAATTATAATTTTCTTGGAAAAAAATATTATGATTGAGCTGAGTTAAAAGATGGACAGTGGATAAAGGACCTGGTTTTCTCAGTTGATTTTGCAAGTCCTCTAAATGAATGAACTTAATTTTAAGCTTCAAGGCAAAAATCATATTGTTACAACTGTATTTGATAACATTAAAAATTGCTATTTTGGCAAAAATAAAATATCAAAAGAAAAATTGTCTCGCTTTGAAAGCTCTCAATGTCTGTTGATTAAATTACATAAATTAATATTTACTGAATACGTTCTCAAAATTAAATTGTTTGAAACGGAATTTTTAGTTCTAATTTTGAAACCTGTTAGCTATAATTTCGAACTTTTACTTCATCTCTATCTATCGATATTGAAATTGTTGATGAAAGCTTACAAATAAATTAATTGAAATCCAATGTGATTCTTTGTTGAAGTAAAAATCTATGGAAGTTAGAATTCTAGATTTTTATACAGTGGGCCACACAAAAGTGTTCGTACACTTGCAATTTCTTATAAAATTTAATGTTTTCGACTAATAAAAATTAAATATCGTAATTGTAATTTTTTTAGGATATCTGCAACTTGTTCTTATTGGAATGACATAATTAATTTTTTAAAAAAATAGTATAACTATTTCTTACAAAAATTAATATTCAAAAAGCTACTAAACAATTATGCCACAAAAGTCTTCGTACACTTAACAAAAATTTCAACTTTGATTTAAATATTGTATTTCTTTCTTAATTTAGTACTTAGTAGGATATCTTTTAGTGTCCACAACAACTTTTAAGCATCTTGGTATAGATTTAATTAGTTTTTTGTAATTTCTGCATCGATTTTCCTCCATTCTTCTGTGATTATTGTTTTTACTTCAAATTATGTGTTTATTTGTTATGTTTTCTTTTTTTTTACATCAAAATCACTAAATATGTTCTATTGGGCTAAATAAAGTGATTGAGGAAGTGTTTTCATAATTTGGGGACAGTTATAGAGACACCAGTGGCGTACATTGAGAGCAGTGCGCTTGACGTCATTACCCTGTTAAAAAATTAAGTCGTCTCCAATATCCAAATTTCGGGCAGATAACTAAAAATTTATCTTTAAAATATTTAAATGGAGCTCATGATTCACAATACCATCAAAAAATATCAAATTACCTAATTCTGAGGCCAATTTACACCCCTACGCGAGAACACATTCACTTCAATGCTGAAGCATGGAGGTGGAAGAGTTCTTGTTTCACATAAATTCATGGGATTAAACTCCTTGTTTTTTCATTTACAAGCTATTATAGGCCCATCGGAATCAAAAATTTTGAATTATCTGCCATCCCAATCAATTTGCTGTTAGTTTTGAATTTTCTGAAACTTAATCCCATGAATCTAGTTGGATCAATAAAACATGGAGGTGGAAGTGTTCTTGCGTGGGGGTGTAAATCGACCACAGGATTAGGTAATTTGGTATTTTTTGTTGGTATTGTGAATCATGAGCTCTATTTAAATATTACAAAGAGAAATTTTAAATTATCCGTCCAAAATTTGGATATTGGAAACGACTTCATTTTTTAACAAGATAATGATGCCAAGCGCACTGCTCTCAATGTACGCCACTGGTGTCTCTATAACTGTCCCTAAATTATGAAAACACCTCTTCAAACACTTTATTTAGTCCAGTAGAAATATTTGGTGAGATTTTGATGTAATAAAGAAAACATGACAAATAAACACAAAATTTAAAGTAAAAACAATAATCACAGAAGAATGGAGGAAAATCGATACAGAAATTACAAAAAACTGATTAAATCTATACCAAGATGCTCAAAAGTTGTTGTGGAAACTAAAAGATATCCTACTAAGTACTAAATTAAGAAAGAAATACAATATTTAAAGCAAAGTTGAGATTTTTGTTAAGTGTACGAAAACTTTTGTGGCGTAATTTCTTAGTAGCTTTTTGATTATTAATTTTTTAAAAAAATAGTTATACTATTTTTAAAAAATTAATTATATCATTCCATTAAGAACAAGTTGCAGATATCATAAAAAATTACAATTACAATATATTAGTTTTTATTAATCGAAAACATTAAATTTTATAAGAAATTGCAAGTGTATGAACACTTTTGTGGCCCACTGTACATATTTATCAGAGTAGATCTGTTTCCAAAAATTTATTGGTTGTCATGCGAATAATGGCTATGTTTGGAAGTACTCATTTTTGCAGGTTCTTATTTTCTTTAATGAAAATAGCGAAAATTCAGAAATTTTAACATTAACCTCAATCAAAATTTATCATCAATTTTAAAAATTACATCAGCTTAGTACTTTTAATCAAATCTTGATGACTTGCTTTGTGAAAAAAACGATGTCAAATATCTTCTAAAAAGTAATGTTAAACTGAAATTCTCAACAAAAAATTATTTAGTTTCTTATAAAAAATATAAAATATTATAGTTTAAGTTTAAAAAATAACATGAAATATAAAACTACCACTTATGTATGATATACAATACATTGAACTTTAGATTGAGTCTAAAACATAATAAAAATCGTATTTTATTGATTTTTTGAAGACATGCGGAATCCAACTTATAATAAAACAGACTATATGGCCCATAATATCATAGGAGTATGATCTAGTATGTGTGTGTGTTCTTGTTCCTTCACTACAAACGTGTTGGATTGACAGTTGCACCTGTACAATGAAATATTTCGCATTTAGAGTAATGCGTCAACTAGAATATGAAATACTAAAATGGGAAATAAGATCATATAGGATAGTTATTTAATTTCTAGAATATTAAAACTGTAATAACTACATTAAAATAGTTTAATTTAATCACTCTAAGTATGGTTTAAAAATTGAGGTATTAATATGAAAACAATATTATAAATACAACTATTTTTCACATTTTCTTTGATATAGTTTCTGTAAACAATGACGTAGATATAAATTTTATCTCAATCTCGTTTAGAAGAGTATAGTTTTTATCTTTATTATTGTTTACCTTGTGCAAATATGAAATGGTGTCATCGACCCCTCCCCCCAAACGATTTACTTTGTTTTTTCGAGTAATTCTGTCTTCAAAAACATGAACATTAAGTAGGACAGTTTTACACTTTTTATAGTTTGTTTTCTTCATTCTCGTATTTCACATTTTGCTCATTAAGTTGCTGATTGAACCAGAATTTACACGTTGACACTTTTTCTGTGATGTTAAAATGTGCATGGTATTTGATTTGCCTTAAGAAAAAGCATAAGCATATTTTGTGAAGTCAGATCATGGGGTTTAGTGAATACTTTTGCTAACTCTCTTTATTTTTTATTGTTCCTTAATTGCATATAACAAGATTTGAGCTTACAGATAGTGTGAGTGAGAAGAAAAATCAAACATCTGTCTAATGTACAATGCAAAATCCATAATTCTTCAGCACTGATAGAAAAGGTAATTGAGGGTTGAAATTGTCTCTAATCCATAATATCCTGAACGACATCATTGCTTATCTATTGGTCTTAATCGCAAGTTAGTTTGATTTCTTGAGCTCTTTTGTTCGTTTTCTTTTTTTATACCTTCATATGCGAGTACAATGTTTTTGAATCGAAAAGGAATAAATGGGAAAATATTCAAGAAACCTTCTACTGCTCATTTAATTATTTATAGTAGAATAATAAATAATGGAGTTTAAATAACTGAATGCAAAATACACGATAAAAATTGGATTTGAAATTTATTTATGTATATGCACAATATAAAATAATAGGCAAAGTGTCTTACGAAAAACTAATTGCTCAAAAAATCGATAGTAATACCTATAAAAAATCTCCAATGGATTCAATTATTAATTAATAAAATATATTCACGAACTCTAGTGACCAGATTATTATGATACCCATGCCACACTGTATAGAAAACATTTTTCTTCCATAAAAGCCCTTCTGTATAAATGTACTTTACCCTCACCACCCTATGAAAAGCGAGGGCACAAAAAATGGGATTCTGAGGTATTTTAGGGATTGAGCAGGGAAATGGGTTTTTCGGACACAACTCTTTGTGTCGGGGGAGCTTTTACGCAAAATGAGACGGAAAGCTATTTATAATCTAGGAACACTAATAAAGAGCAACGTCTTGTAATCTAGGGATCCCTTTTGTTTTTCTTCACCACGGGTGGTCTGCCGAATCGACCCAGAGCCACCCTCTCCAAGGGTCGACAGGGGGCGCTTTCAACTTTAGGGCTGGTACAAAAAGTCTTGGTCGCCCAATCGTCAACTCCACAAGTCCAAGAAATAGCCGCTTTTGTCGGACGCAAAACTTGCTGCACTTTCCGTCGCCTTTTCGAGTTTTTGTTCTTTATCGCTGAATAGTTTGGGGAAGAAGAGGATTGGGGGAGAGAGGAGTTAATTGTTGTTGGACCTCTCATCGAGATTTTGGCTGGAAAGTTTGCGCGTGAAAACTTATAAAATGGTAAGTTGGAAACTTTCTTAACTTTTGTTAAATTATTATTTATTTTTTGGAGAATTTACGCTTTTGAAAGTGTAATTGAGTTTTATTAAAATGCTGGATATTAAATATAATGTAATCTAAATCTTAATAAATATTAAGTAATAATCTTCAGAAAAAAAATTATATTTACTGAGAGCGCAAAATCAGTTGAGAATTTTGATATACATTTAACACTAAAAAACAGTTTAAAAGTATACAGTATTTGTACTTTCATTCCTTTTTAACATTTGTGGACACAATCGAAATAACATCGATTTTTTTTTCTGTTTTAGATAAACACTCATTTTTAAAAGTTAACGATTATAAATTGAAAATATCGCTTTAATTGAAAAAAATGTGTTTTTAAATCTTATCGTTAGTTTTTACACTTCGGAAGAAAAACGCAGTTATTTTTTTATTCTTGCTTTTGAAAATTGTAGGAATAAGTTAGATTTAAACTAAACATGTGCATTTGTAATCAACTCGAAAAACAAACGAGTGTTGTTTGATATTATTTAAATATTTTCTACATAAATGCTTAACTTTATATTTTCTTAATTTGTCATCATTTTGAGGAAGTATTTGCAAATCAATATGAACTTTGATGATTAAAAGGAATTTCAATTTTTAAAAGCATTGAATGATTCTTATTACATAACGAAAAGCAACTTTTTTTTTTATCAAATAAGAAAAATGTTAAGGAAAATATAAAAGTATATAATTTTTTATATAATACAAATCACCAAGGTAGGCGAGTTATTAAAAGGGGAAAAATAGAGATCCCCTTGAAAAGTGTTATCGGAAAAGTTTTCTCACCATTTCTTCTGAACATGTGTATTTTTTAATAAAAGTTTTCAGTGATTATGATACGTTTTTAAATCTTGAGTTTCATAATACTATTTGTATGTGTTTTAAATTATTCAATAACATTGAATATTATAATGTATAGTGATTTTTAATATGTAATGTATTCATTCCTTACTGGTAAAGATTCAAATGAACTAGCAGAAATTTTCAAATATTCTAAATTTTCTTTCTCATAACATTGCGCTTTCTTATTTATAATATAATAAGTAGTGTTATAATGTGCTAACTTGTATTTATATCTTGCAATACTTGCTTTAAATGCCTAAAAACCATATTTAAAAATTACTTATAAAGTTAGTTTTCGTTCGAAAATATAGTAGACGAGTATTGCGATTGTTACGACTTCGAGAAAATAAATTTAAAAGAAAAAAAATGCATATATTACTTTTATGGATATTATTTAAAAAATTTAAGCCAGTATTTTTAATATTAATCTGAGTATCTTTTAAGAATTTAAAAAAAACTGCTCTCAAGGTGTGAATTACTATATTTTCCCTCGTAATGCATCTAATAAAATTATTAACTTACTTATACTTGTTCGAAAGTAAAGTAAACTCAGCTTAAATTTTTTTTTATAACTTTTTAAAATCTCGGGATTCTAATCTTTATACAATATTACGTAAATGTTAACTTGAAAAAAATAACAAAATCAGTTGAGAATTCCATCACGTAAACATAAAATAGAAACAGGTTAAAGATATGTAATAATAAAAATAATTACATTTAAGAGATCTCTATCTTATATATATAACTTTAGACTGTGCTTTTTAAGAAATTGTTTGAAGGTGTTTTGAATGAAATGTAGTATTTGAATGGTAACTTAATGAATTTTGTTTGTTAGTTTGTAATTCTCAAAAAGCATGGTACTTTTTTAAGAGCGAACTTCAGAAATGAAATGCAAGGAAAATGTGGTTTCCCATATGTATATTGAGAGAGCCTTATTATTACCTTTCTTAATATGGGAAGTATAGATAAGAAAAATTTCTCATGCATAGTTTAATTTTTTTTAAGTATAGACTTGTTAATGAGATGAATCAGTGCATAAAAATACAACATTTCTGGTTCACGTCGAATTATTTGGCCAATATTTTCTACGTATTTTACCCGTGGCTTTCACTTTTCAATTTTTTTATAAGGATTTTCATCCTGGTAAGAAATGAACAAAATTTTACATGTCAAGTTGCAAACTTCAGTTGAACAAGAAATAATATATTTTCAGGTATTTTAGATAGGAATGGTTTTATACACAAATAAAGAAAGCCAAAACATAGAGTGACGTTACGAAATTATGATACACAATATGTTGTACAAGATCTAAATGTTTTTTGCAAAAACTTTTATATTCATATTATGATGTTAAGTATTATGCATTCATATCAAGAAAAAATATTATATCGATGCTTTCATTTTATACATATTAGTATTTAAGTGTGTTTACATTTGTAAAATGAAATAAATAAATAAATAAATGAAATAAGAAAAAGGTGCTTCGAACCTTTACCTTTTAATTTTACGTTGTTGGGAAATCTAAAAGAAGTATGTGATTTAAGTACAAATCAATTCATACGAAATTTATCAGACTTTTCAAATTAAATAGAAAATTGTGAAATTGCAAATGTTTTAATTAGTTTTTTAAATTAATAATATAAAAAATAATAATATTTTTCATTAAATAAATAAAGTTCTATTTTTGATGAATAAAATCAAGTTTTTAAATATTTAACTTAATGAAGCATTATACTTCTAGTAGGACACTTTAGAAGACTTAATGATGCGATATTTAAAGATCTTATGGGATACTAATTACAACCTATCTAATTTTTTACTTATTTTTTATTTAATTTAAAGGTACAAAAATGAAGATGTCTACTTGTCTTTATTTTGATTAAGGAGTACATTTTAAATCAAACTGTTGTTTGTAAAATCACTGATGAAAAATATAATATTGTTCCATATTTATTTGTGTCGGAACCTATTGAAATTTTGTTTTTATTTGGTAGGTAGAAGAAAGAAATATCCTTAATAAATAATTTTTTAATTTTTTTTTTGAGTGTCCAAGGTTTTTATTTTTTTAAATAAAAATGGCTCATGGACTTAAGAGAATATCTTTTGCAATCTAATAAAATCTGTACATATTAATCTTGAATTTTATTGAAGTTATGCCCAATATATTATGAATTCTAAGAAAATTATAATTCTTATTTTTGTTAAGAAATTAAAACTTTTAAAGTGAAATAATTTTAAAAAATGATGCTCAAACTGGATTCGCTAAAAACTAGAGATTGACTATGCTGCTAATCGAGAGTTAAAATAAAGTAGTGTACATTCATGGAAAAAAACTGTAAGATGTCAAACCGATTAGAATATTATGCTTTCAAATGAAAAGAAATATTTGTAAGGTGTATGAAGATTTTGTGTCAAATATGAGAAAAGAATTAGAAAACATTGAACCAAGTTCAAAAAGTATCATAGTGAGAAAATAATATTCATTCGTGCGAAAAAAAAATAAAGAGAGAGGGTTTTTTCAATAAGTGGTCTACAACTCTTAAATTGTACATTTAAATTATTCCTAGAATTATAAAACTGTGTTTTAATTTAACTGTATTTTCTACAGAAAGGAGATAAAAATAAATTTTGCCTTTTAAAATAAGCACCTTTTGGGAAATAAAATACTATCTTACGGTGCATGACACATAACACTAAAAAAAAATATATATATGAATTTTTTTTTGCTGAAGGTTTCTTTTGAAAACACACACACACACACACACTAATTGAAATTTCATGTAAATGCATTAATGTTAAAAATGAATCATACATTCAATTAATGTTAAAAATGGATTGTATCATACTCAGAAATAGTTATATGATTACTTATGATTTACGATTATTTTAAGATGCGAATGTTTAAAGCAATATATTTTATATATTTTTTAAATACCTGTTACAAATTAGTATAGATATAAATTGCAAAAAAAAAAAAAAAAAAAAAAAAAAAAGATTTTAAATTTTGAGAAGTTACACTTTGTAATTTCTTCAAGTAACGAGTTACTATGTTTTCAGCAATATTTCAAGCTGAACGCTTTTTTGTAGTGTTGTATAGCTATTCATATATAGATTCTATTAATGTTACACTTATGATAAAATAAAAATTACATAAGGAACTCTTCAGTATAACTGCAAAATATATAAACTAAATATTAACCCCTGTATGTTGCCTTAATTTAAATTTTCTTTAAATTTTGTCAGTTTTTGCATCTAACTTTTAGTTCTAAATTTTTCATTTTTGAAGGTGTAAGTATCATGTACGCAAGTTATCATGAAAATAATTTACATTACATCGTTTGTTTCAATACAAATATCTCTAGTTTCTTTCATTCTTGAAATGATTGGTCCTTTCAAGTCCAATGTTTACTTTCATGTATTTCAAGCAAATAACTTTTGTAGAATAGGGGTTTCTCTCTTTTAAGTTTTCTTTTGTTTCCTCTTCCAGTTTTTTTTAGTCTCCTGTATCACAATCAGTAAGATGGATTTCCATTAACTTTCGAGCAATATACCGATCTGGATCTTTAAAGAAGACATCGATTTACAACCGTAAAGGTGTATTTTTAGCATTTGAAAGAAATAAACAGAAAATAGCAGCGTTCAAAAATACTACAACAATTAGGCATTAAGTTCCCCTTATTGGCGGATGAAAAGTATAAATAACTATTATTAATCGCTATCGTATTTTATTCATCGGCTTGAAACAATGTAAAAACTAATCTGTGAGCCTTAAATGTTGTATCTGGTTGCTATGAAGCTGAAAATACTCAAGTATTTTTACTATTTCAGAGATTGATTAATTCTGTTTAGAAAATTTTATTAAATACAGAAAAATAAATGCATTTCAAAGTAAAAAAAAAAATCAGAAATTTAATCAAAACAAATGATGTAACTAAAGTATAGAAAATTTGTGTTAGATTTATAAATGCCATTACTTATGCATAAGCACATTACCCATGATATAAAAATAACTTATAAAAGATGGTTTTTATGTATATGGAATAAAAAACACTTGCCACTCTAATTAAAAAAATTAGTGATACAGTACACTTTTTTTTTCGTAACATTTTGGAATATTTTAAAACTGTAGTATTCTCCCTCTCGCTCTGTGATTTATTTCTTAACGACAAATCATGATAACTTCTAGTCTGTTTCTAAACAAATCTAAGAATTATGTGGAATAAATCGCGTCATATCGAAAAGTGGAAATTAAAAAATTATTCATTTTTGAAAGGAAACAAAAAAAATAAAAGGACATTCTGACATAATAAAAAATAAAATACACATTTACACATATATAATATACTTATAAATGTATCAGAACTGCATGATGTACTTAATAATTAATTTATAAATATTAAGTTAAGAACACACAAATTTTTAATAATTACTAGTGACTCCCATGGGTTGTCATGTGCAAATTTAATACTTCTCTTGATAATGTGTACGGCTTATAAATAAAGTCGTATGTAATGTCAAAGTACATTATTATTACATTTATTACATTATTATTATAGGAATTGGGGCGAGATGAAAATTATGATTGAAAATTGGGTCGCAAATATTGAAAGTTTGAAACACACTGCCGTAGCTTGAAAATTTCTTGACTTAATAAAATACAGCCATTTCCAAATTTAATCTTATCTTAAAAGTTTGTATTCGATAAAGTTTAACAATGCCTCTTTTTAATGTACCAGGAACTAAACACCAAATATTTGGATCAGCTGAACTCTTGGGATTTTCTATTTCAAACTAATAATATTATGTCACCCCAAGGCAGTTTCCCCCAGATACGTATAAAATAGCGGAGTTTAAAGGTAATGCTAGGACGTTTCGTGTAACTTTATAATGTTACCGCCACGATGTTTATTTAATGGAGGCACGTTGAGAGGATAGAAATCCCCGTGACATAGATTTGTCGTCGAGGGAAAATCCGTTCCCATGTTTAGTTTCCTGAGCGGAATATTGGAAAGGTAGATAATTGCTCCTAAATGTGCTTTCTCTGCTGACGGATGAGTTCGATGCGTTCAAGAGACAAATTGTTTCCTCGAGAACCGATTTGTCCTTCGAAAGCTGGCATGGACTTTAAAGAATTTGTCAGCTACACATCAACTGTCTTATCTTCTCTAGCTATTCGAAATAATTGCCCATAATAATTAGTGAATGCTATTTATGGATAGGATTATATTTTAGATAGAAATACTTGGATGATTACTCGTATCCACAAGAGGTAAAACAAAAATACTAATAATTAACCTGTTAAATCTCTCGGCCTTTTTCATACATTTTATAAAATCTGAAACTTTTGATTTTTTAACTCTTACTGTGAGAGCTAAGTATTTTTTCTTATAGCTATAGATTTTTTGACCCTCTAACTAATTTATTTCTCCTTCTATCCCGTATTTATATTTATAATCCTACACTCAATTGCCATAAATCTAATAAAGCAAAGCAATCAACAGAAATATAACAAGACAACAGATAATAAATAAGATGTCCACTGCTGTATAATATCCAACTCTAAGCCTTAAGAACTAAGAATGTAGAGTTCAACATTAGAGTTCAACATAGCCTTCAGCCCAACCAACTTTCCCCTTTATTTGCCAATACCACTGAGCTGGATGGAAAAGAAAACAGCGTAAGAATAAGATTTCATTTTAATAATCATAACACTATATAAAAGAATAATACTAAAAATACTTAAACTAAGTTATCAATACTAAATGCCAAGTAAAAAAATAATCCACATGCCAAGAATCTAGAAAATTAAGTATCTAAAGTAGTACACATTTTTAAGAAGACACCATAACAGTACAACACGTCGAGAATGAAAACTTCGCGCCCTAATGGAACTGTAATAGAACAGTAACGCACATAAGGAAAATTTGATAAAATATTAAAAAACACACACACACATATATATTAACATATGCATATATATATATCAAAATATATAAATATGTGTATATATGTGTGTATTTTAATATATATAAAATATATTTCACTTGATACATATATAAAAAAGAGAAAAGTGACTCACTCGCTCATTCAGTCCCTTACTCATCGCGATATCTTCGGATCTATGAGACATAGACTTGAAATTTGGTAGCATGTTCCTTTCATGACGTAGAGATCCACTAAGAACGGATTTTGTGTAAAACTATACCAAGGGGTGTAGTAAGGGATTCAGGGGCATTACAGATAAATATTCCCGTTTTTGAACAATTAAGACTTAAAAACTTGAAATTTGATAGACATGTCCCTCTCATGATGTAGAGATCTTCTACAAACGGGGTTTGTGAAAATCGATCCCAGGGGCGTTTTGAGGGTTTTTGAGGAGCTATAGATAAATATATTCCTGTTTTTGTACTATTAAACTTATGGATTTGAAATTTGATAGACATGTTCCTTTCCTGGAGTAGAGATCAGCTAAGAACAAATTTTACGGAAATTGAATTCAATAGGATGAGTGGGTTGTTACTGGGGTGTATTGATGAAAAAAAGAACCCTTTTTCGAACTACTAAACCTACAGATATTAAATTTGGTATGCATGTTTCTGTTTTTGCATTGAAATCCGCTACGAATTGGTCTTTCGGAAATCGACTCTCAAATGGGATGTCAAGACTAAATGATGACAAAAAATTCCATTTTTGAACTATTTAAGAAAGACTTGAAATTTGACATGCGTGTTTATTTTGTTGAGTCAAGATCCTCTAAAAATGGATTTTTCAGAAATCCCCTTTGAGGGAGAAGGTTACGGAAGCGTAAAAGGTCTCCTTCAATTTTAAAAATTATTAGAAATTAATATTTAGAGAAGTCCTGCTCTTTTTATATCAAGAGGTGAGAGTTATAATATTATTTTTCAACATATTAGAACGCTTAATGCAGCGTTTTTCAAACTGTGGGGCCCCGTAGGGGAGCATGATAACTCTACGAGGGGGGAGTGACCATATTAAAAAGTCGAAAACAAAAGATTATTTTTTAAAAAAATTATCAATTTACTGAAAGTAAACTAGTAAAATACATTCTGACATAATAAAAAATAAAATACACATTTACACTGATATAAAACACTTATAATTGCATCAGTACTGCACAATGTATTTCATAATTAATTTAACACTATTAAGTTAAGAACAAAATTAATAATTACAAATGATCCCATGGGCTTGCCATATATAAAATTATATACAAAAATTAACATTTATCTTGATAATTTTTACAGTTTATAATTATTTCCTTTACTGACAAATTAAAGTTACACCATTTGCTCCCCAATGCCACCGTTTTCCACGTCGACGCGTGTATGCGTCGCATTGGGGGGGGGGGTACAGGATTAAATATGGAAATCTTGTGAAATAAGTAAGTCCTTTGTAAACACTGTCAAGGCAATTTTATCGCATTCCAAAGCCATCGGAATAATTTTATGGATACCAGTGCATGGAAAACTTCGTAATTCAGAAAGACAGATATATACGTCCGGATCAATTAACGCTTTGGATGAGCGAGACGTTTATATACGCTGGTGGCACTTAAAAGGTTAAAATCGTATTGTAGCTTTAGCGTCAAAGTATAATTAAATACATTGTTATTGTATGGAGGGGGGGCGATGAAAATTATGATTGAATATTGGGTCGCAAATATTGAAACTTTGAGAAGCACTGGCTTAATGTTACGACTTAGATATAAAAAAGTTAAGAACAGTATATACATCTATACAACATTATGAAATACCTATCGATGCGGGCATATAACGGTTAGTATATGTAGATATATAGCTACACTATTAAAATTCGTAGGTAAACAAACGTATGTACATCTATTTTCTCACGAACCGCACGACGCAGAAACTCGCCGAAGGTACCAAAAGATCAGAAATGATCCGAGGAATCCGTTTTAACTATTTATATTCCGATATTGTAATTAGTTAAAAAGATATTAATTAAAAACCTTAAAACGCATAGTTATTTTATTTTTCCCCCGCAAGGCGGTGATGTTCCAATTTTTCGAACTTTTTTTTCTTTCTTTTTTAATCCCAGACCTTTTTAAAACACGATCTAATTATTTTTATGAGACTCAGACAAAAAATAATTACAGAATCGGAAAGAGCATTTACTTCGCCACGATACGGTATAATGTATTTGAAAAATATTAGAAAAGCTGATTTTTTGAAGGAAAGGGAAATATTATAAAAGTAGAAAAAGCCCGTAGCCACCCCGGGCCATGCAGCTAGTATATATATATATATATATATATATATATATACACTCACTTCCAAAAGTTAAGCACGAAGATGTAAAATGCAAAAAAATCAACAAATATTGCTTTGATTGACACAAAAATTGGCTGTAAAGTAGCATATATATTTATATATAAAACAAAATTAATAATTATATACAGAAATGAAAACAATATTAAATTTTTGTAAGTCATCAGATAATGTCATACTGGAAAATTAAACAGAATTATGTATAAAGTGAAAATAAACAGCATTAAATGAAAAAAGGACATTTATAGGGTATGGGATCCCCCCTCAACTGTATGCAACATTTACACCTTCTGACTATGCTTTCAATTAGGTGGTCAACCACAGCAGAATTAAGCTATCATCATTCTTCTTGTAGAACAGTTTCCAGCTCAATAAGAGTGGCTGGAGGTGGGAAACGTGAAGATATAGCACGGCCAAAAGCATCCCAAAGATTTTCAATGGGATTAAGGTCGGGCGAATATGATGGCCACGCCATACGCGCAATCCCTTCACTCTCCAGGTAGTCATAGACGATGTCAGCTATATGGAGACGTGCGTTATCGTCCATTAAAAAAAAGTAGGGCCAACTGCTGCAGCGTACAATCTCACAATGGGTTCATCTCGATACCGGACAGCTGACACAGAACCCCGTTTAAAGATGTGCAGGTCGGTGTGGTATCCTAAAGAAATCCCTGCCCACACCATAATGCTTCCGCCTCGGAATGCGTGATGTTCGGTGATGTTTTGGGACTGATTGCGTGTTTCTTGTTTACGCCATATCCATATACGCTTGTCCTCTGGCTCTAGAGCAAATTTTGACTCATCAATAAACATGACATTGCCCCAGTCAGGCACAGTCCAATTGCCATGTTCCCGGCACCACTTTAATTGTACCTCTCTTGATTAGACAGGACTAATAGAGGAACACAAACTCGAAGTACCCGGGCATAAAGCCCATTCATATGTAATCTTCGGCGTACAGTAGCTGCAGATATAGCCTTACCAATGGACGCTGTAACCACAGATGTCACACGTGTGGAGGTCGCTCTGCGATTCCGCTTGGCTACAATAGCAATATATCGATCTTCCGCGGGGGTTGTAACCCTTGGGTGACCGCCTACGGGCCTTCGGACAACTGTCTGTGTGGTTTGGAATTGTTTCCATGAACGTGAAATTACAGAATGATGAACGCCGAAGAAAAGAGCAACATCTGTGATCGACTGCCCTGCTTCAATGCGCCCCACAGCACGCCAGCACTCAGAATCCTCCATTCGTTTTCTGGAAGTCAGAGAAACACGTATGTCTTGAAAACAAATTGTACGAAAGTTTCAAACACCTCCTATCAGCACTTACAATCAATTTCTGTAACCCTTCATAAAGCTGGCTTCTTATAAGACTGCCCTTTTTGCATATTTCTTGACATGAAAGCACGATTGGCTGTTACCTAACATATTTGTATACTTCCATCTACCTCTGCAGCGAATTGCATCCTCTTCAATTCTGAATGGCTTCCGGAAATTAGCATTTTCCTCTCCGTGCTTAACTTTTGGAAGTGAGTGTACATATTGGGAAAATTACTATATCTATATTAAATATTATAATGCAGTTTATCCTTATAGACTAAATGTATTATAACAAGGAAAAAAATATTCTAAATGCAAACAAACAAAATTTTCAAGTTTATTATTACAATAATAAGATTAATAAAATAACTAATAAAAGAAAAACTAGAGGTTTTAGATATTTGTAAAAGTTTCGATAACACATAATTTTAACATAAAACACATTAAATCTTTCATCTTTGGACTCAGTAAGACAGAATTGTGTATTACAGAAGATGAACTAAATTCAGATAAAATATAAAAGATTGTCGTGGTTTGCATATTATAATAGATATTCACAAATTTTTGAAACATAAACATAACATAAAAGTCAATGTAAATAAAGAAAATCAAATAGAATATTGTACATTATTATACATGAATAAATCGTATGATTATATTAATTTTTCTAGTATTTTTAAAAAAACACATATCATCTTTCCCAATTCAAAATATCACTATTAAAAAAGGTTTCAAATACAATTAAAAAAAATAGGTAGATCAATTTTTAACTATAATGGACCTATAAAGCAGGAAAACTTAAAGTATAATTGTAATAAATTTAAAGAATTCATAGATAAACATCACCAGCATGTTATTACTGGTGACCTCAATAGTATAAAAGACAATGATATCAGAAATATAATGAATAAAGATACTGGTTTTAGACTAATGATTTCCAATAATAATAAAATTATAAAAAATCAATATAGTATGCCTTTAGATGCATTCACAGAATTCAAATGTAATATTACACATCAGCTTAATAAATGTAACTTTGGTACAGATAATAATATCTTTTTTAATGATATTATAAAAAAGGTGGACCTGCTAGCAACTTGTCTTGCCAATTTATATTTACATTATTTTGAAAATAATTTCATTAATAATTCTGAATTTTACATTTTTCGTTATATAGATGATATTATCATTTTTGGCAAGCATGACAATTTTAAACCTAACACTAATTTTTATCCGCAATATCTTAATTTAATTCAGGCAAATAGTAACAACAATGAAGCAAATTTTCTTGATATACATATCAAATTAAAATATAATGTTATAGTTACTAATATTTATGATAAAAAAGAATTTAATTTTAATATTATAAGAGTTCGTCATTGGGAGAGTAATGTACTTGTTTCTATATTCAGAAATATTGTTATTAATTATGTACAACGCAATAAATTTCTAGTTTCAAAAAATCAGAAAAAAATAAGAAACTATAGACATTTTACTAAATATTGTTTAATTCAAAAATACCCAATTAATTTTATTAATAATTATTTGAATAAAAAAATTCTAAATAGTAAGGATTAAAATTCCTTAGAATAATAATAGTATATTATTATAAATTTATCACATTTTTCCTAGATATAGTTACCTCTAAATTCTAATATTAGATAAAATTACTGATTATTATTTTTCATTTCATATATAACCCTTGTGTCCCTAATGTAATGGTAGCATGTAAACTCTCTTTTTAATTTTTTATTTTTATTCTTTTCGTACTTTTGCTAAGTGCTACAATTCAGCAATTCCCATGCTTTGAATTTGCATTTGGGTTCAGAATCTGGCAATATTTTATTTATTGTGCTAAGATTTAGTGCGGGCTCTGCATTTTTGAATGCAGTTTTTATGTAAGTTACCCTTATCTAGTAATGGATTTAGATATTATACCCATTATTTTCAATAGGTTTTTGCTCAGTATTATTAATATGAGGGGGAAAGTTGGCTGGTCACAAAACAAGTTCAACCCCACTTTTATAAAAAAAATTTTATATATAACCTGTAACAAGTCAGCAATGTTTGTTATGTACTGCAGCATCCAATTTTTATTTTCTAAAACCTATTATAATTTTAATTTCTCATATATTTTTTAATGTCTGGTTATCTGGCTATTTCATTTTTTTTTTCTATTTTGCTTGTTGAATGTTCATCTCTCATTAGCAGCGAATTTAGAATACATATATATATATTCTTGTTGTGTGTTTTTATCCTGGAATACATATGGAATACGCGAGAGTGGAAGAACACAAGCATACAATAGAAACAGAAGAATATAGATATTTATTACAAATGATGATCCCAGCATATAATAGAAGGGGTACGCTGCTATCTATTCAAGACGGGAATCAATTACAAGTAAAAAGTCCGACTTCTTTCCCGAAGAAGATACAACCATGCCTTACTCGGGGTTCGAACCCTAACCCACTCGGTTACAAGCCGAGGGTCATATCCACCATATTGTGTTTGGGCGGCATATATATATATATATATTTAAATATATATATAATTCAATCACAGATCACAGGAATCAATAAAAAATAAAAAAATCGAAACTAAATGAATCCTATAACATAAAAATCCCATTTCAGAATATCAATGGCGAATATAGAAGACATAATTCTAACGTTTTCAAACAAAATTAAAAAAAAATTTTATAAAATAAAAATATATAAAATATCCAAGTGCAACCTCGGACTTTTTTTTATTTTTTTTATTGATTCCTGTGATCTGATTGAATTATATATATTTAAATATATATATATAAGGATAATTAAATTAGATTAAAAATTAAATTCTCAATCTAGCACTTAACTCATCTTTTTCTCCTCACCTCTTCAAGTATTAAACTAATCACCCATTTATTTCTTCCGAACATATGGCCTAGCCAATAAACATGTCTAATTCCAGATCGTTATATTTAATAGCCATATATGTCAGCATTAACTTTCAAGAGCACTCATGGACGCCGCGATCGGTGTTTTAAGTGTTTAACCCACTTAAGATTATTCGGTGCCGTTCTTTTTCTCTCTACATTTTTGTATCAGATGATGTCTAACTTTGATTAAATAAAGTTCCTTTTTAAAAACTAAGTCTGTTTCTGACTTCAAATCACGTCAGAAATAAAGCCGGCAGGATATTCTATCTGAGAATAAATTTCGAATCTTAAAGTAAAACCTTTCTCAATAGTAAAATAGTTTTAAATTAAAAACGAACGCCAACGACCGTAATAAATGCTATGAAGAATTTGATGGAACTCCGACAGCGTTATACCTCTTTGTTGAAGACGTCGGGTTGCCGAAATTGAAAAGGAGCTCTATGGTACGGAAAGAGAAGAAACGCGCTATTAATCTCCGATAGAACATTGCTCTTACCGCCAAGGAACTAGAATCATCGTCTTCTCCTAACAAAATTTCAGAAATTTATCTTTCAAAAATGGAGGCAAAGAATGAAAATAAAATTAAGCAAGAAGAGAATATAGATGCAGATGAGGAAAAATTGAAACACAACCTA
The DNA here is from genome assembly GCA_019973955.1 of Trichonephila inaurata madagascariensis. Classification (NCBI taxonomy): domain Eukaryota; kingdom Metazoa; phylum Arthropoda; class Arachnida; order Araneae; family Nephilidae; genus Trichonephila; species Trichonephila inaurata. The sequence continues at coordinate 388,951 of BMAV01022168.1, read as the reverse complement.
CAACCATAATAAAAAATGATATTCGATTTGAAGATCTACAGACTTTTTTCCAAAAATATAACCTGGAAATGCCCATCCAGACATTCCTTAGAAATTTTGAAAGTACGTTCGATTCCTTTGATATAACAGAAAAACAGAAAATCTTATTTATAACCAAGTTAGTAGAGATGGAGCTGTGAAGACTTACATCAAATCACAATCGATCTCTAAAAGTTTTTACGAACTGAAAAATAATTTAATTCTGGAATTCGGAACACAAGTCAATCCAGCGGAAATTCATTTTCAAATAGCTAAAACAGAAAAACATCAAAAGAGACCCACATAGAATATTTCTACAGAATAAAAGAAATCGCATCCCGGATAAACATGGAAGAAGAAGCGGAAACATTCTACATCATAAAAGGATAAAAGGAAAATACAGTTACAAAGCTGCAGCAATATTGAGAAACTGAAGGAAAAAATGAAACTTTTAGCTATCCAAGAAAAATCAAAATCAAATAGGAATGAAGTTATATACCCAAAGTATCCAGTAACAAGAATACCTCACCATACGAATCAATTTGCCCATAGACAGCAGTATGGAAGATGGAATTGGAGAAATGATCAATATCAACACCCGGATACCATAACTGGTTCAAGATACAATGTATATTCTCATCAGCGTCCGTCATACTATCAATATCATCCATCATTTTCTCTTCAGCGGCCGACGATGTATCCGAGAAACCAACGATTGCCACAACGACCAACCATTTTGCGACCGGATGCGCCAACTTTCTACCCCCGTCAAAGAACCCAAGAGAATAATACAGTATTCCAACCTCATCGAACATGAGAACTCATGATCATCCAGGGAAGAATCAACATCAAACAAGTTGAGGTCCTCTTGGATACAGGATCAAATGCCAACATTGTATCAAAAAAATTACTATCCCAAATCAAGGGACAACAAACACCATGTGGAGTATATCAAAACAAAAATTGCCACCATCAATGGACAAATTAAGGTGAGTGTGAGGCAATTACTTTACAATTGAAAATAGGAGAAATTATCAAAGATATTAAATTCCTCATAGTAAATGTAGAACTGAAATATATTTAATAATTTCTAATAAAACTATGAGTATTTTTTAATTAAATATTAATTTTAGTGACTATAAAATTTTTCAAAGAGGAAAAAAAATTTAAAAAAATTATGAATCTAAGAAAAGTACTAAAGAAAATGAAAATCTTAAATTTATAGTAATAATAAAATCATCACTAAGAAAACTGATAATGTGTTTAATATAGAAATAATTCCTAACAGTGATTATGATATTATTAATGTTATTATTGATAAATATATAAACATGTCTTTGCTAAAAGTAAGTTTGATGTGGGCGAATTAAAATGTAATTCTCCTAAAATAATACTTACCTCAGAATTACCCATTGCAAATCGACCATACAGGACATCTTTTAAAGATGATACGGAAATAAAAAAAGCAATTAGATGCATTATTGAAAGCAGGAATAATAAAACCATCTTATATTTCTTACGCTGCCCCTATAACATTGGCTTTTAAAAAAGAGGATAATGCTCGTACACGATTATGTATCGATTACAGAAAGCTAAATGCTATTACAAAATTAGATGCAGAACCAATTCTCCGAATTGATGCAGTTTTAGACAAATTAACACATGCGAAATTTTTCTCTACAATCGACCTCTGTAGTGGTTATTGGCACATTAAATGGGTGATAATGAATCTGAAAAACTTGCATTTACATCAAATTACGGTCTTTTTCAATTTAATCGTTTGCCTTTTGGATATAAAAATTCCCCAACTATATTTCAAAGAGCTATTAGACAGATTTTAAATAAATACCAAATAAAATTTGCATTAAATTACTTTGACGATATAATAGTATTTTCGGAAACAATTGAAGAACATGCAAAACATTTAGAGGAAATTTTTAAAATTTGTGAAATAGAAAATATTAAATTAAAGTTCTCAAAGTGATAATTTGGCAAAGATACAATTGATTTCTTAGGATATGAAATAAAACAAGGATCGTACACTCCAAATAATACAAATGTCGAAATAATTAAAAAACTTTTACCCCCTCAGGAATGTAAAAGATTTTCAAAGATTTCTTGGGAGTATTAATGTCTATTATAAATTCAATTCCTCAATATGCAAAATTAAGAATTCCCTTAAATAATCTTCTTAAAAAGAATCAAAATTGGAATTGGACCCCAGAATGTCAACAATCTTTTCAAAAACTTAAAAACAGCTTAATTTCAAAGCTCATTTTAGCTATATTTAATCCAAATTACCCCTGTCATCTTTATGTAGATGCATCGATAACTGCGATCTCATGTATTCTCAAAAACCCAATGGAAATCAACATCCGATTGCATTCCATTCGAGACGACTGAGAAATTATCAAATTAATTATACACTAACTGAATTAGAATGCTTAGCTATAATTGATAGTTTAGATAAATTCCATTGCTATCTTCATGGATCTCATTTCACCGTTCATACCGATCATAATGCATTAGTTTGGCTTAAAAATTTCAAAAATCCCACGGGTAGACTCTTTAGATGGTCTTTAAAAGTTTCTATATGTATGATTTTGATATAAAATATAAAAAAGGTAGCACTAATATTGAAGCTGATATGTTAACAACAAATCCTATTGCTTATCATATAATTAATACACCCACAGAACCTTTATTAGATATCACAGTGAAATAAGTCATTTTCAAAATATAGAAAATATATCAGCTCATAAATGTTTTAAGAGAGACGGTGTTTTTGTAATAAAAAGGCAAGGCTTAGCTAAAATAATTGTACCCAAAGCTCTTAGAGTGAAGTTAATGAAAACAACTCATGAAAAATTTGGCCATCCCGGTGTAGCTACCATGCTAAAATTAATATCACCACAATATTATTGGATAAAAAGTATTACTGATATACGAAATTATGTGAAACACTGTGAAACTTGTCAAATAAATAAGAAGACACATCAGAAAAAATACGGACTGATGCAATCACTTCCCCTTTGTGAAAAACCCTTTGAACTTTTATCGATTGATAGTGTAGGTGGTTTAAATAATTACAGCTCTGTTAAAAAACATATTTGCACATTATTATTGATCATGCAACTAGGTACATTTGGACTTTCCCATCAAAAGATGCAACAACAGATACTTATATAAATTGTTTAAGACAAATTTTTCAGAATCATACATCGGAAAAAATTTTAAGTGATAAAAATACTGCGTTCACCTCTTCAAAATTTAAGCATTTCTTAAGACATAACAATGTCACTCAATGGTTAACCACTTCTCACAGACCACAAACCAATGGAAAGGTTGAACGTGTAAAGCAAACCATCGTTACCCGCTTAAAGTGTGAAATTAGTAATAGTTCAAGTAAAGTTCCATGGACTCAAATTCTAGAAAAAGTAACATGAGTATAATCAAACTCCACATACAATAACAGGTTTCCCTCCAACCTACTTAATGTATGGTAATTTACCTTTTGCCATTTCACTAAGAGATAATGAGATATATCCTCCCATAGAACAAGCAAGAAAATTAGCCAAAGAAAGAACCGAACAATATTATAAAATAAATAAAATTAGATATGATAAAAAATTTCAGGAAGCTGATTTCAAGGTGGATGACTTAGTAATGTATGAGAAATTTCAATACCCCAATACAAGGAAATTAAGTCCCCCTTATTTAGGTCCTTATACCGTTTTAAGAAAAAATGTTCTGATGTATTATTTGAAATAGATAGACCCAATGCCCTTAATAAAACTGACACACACTGAATTGGTTCATTCAGTCCGTTTAAGACATTTTCATCCATCTGAAAATGTTCAGTCGAATTACATACAACAAAATACCCATAATAAACAGAATAAGAAAATAACTAAAAGAAACCTCTTACGTAATACAGAAGTAACTGAGTTTTACTTAACAAGACTTTTTGACGAAGAATAATAATTTATGATGTTTAATTTTTATAATATAGTTGTGTTAAATCAGATATTCTTTATATTTAACTGAGAAAACAAAGTGTATAGGTTTCGTCATACAAAATTTTGAGAAATTTTAATATACTTCTCATAATTTTATCTTAAGATGTCGAATGAATTAACATTTATGATAGAAATTGGAGTTTTAAAGTTGAAATATATAAATTAAGTTTTTAGAAAATTGACAAATGTACTAATACTAGCGATACTGATTTTTATAAGAAACAAAAGTAAAGTCACGTTGCATTCTTTTTTCTCCACTGAATTTTATTGTTTTGTTAATTATTTTATTCAGCAGTAACCTTATTGCACGTCATTTAATTTTTTTTTCATTTTGAAATTGTGTGTGTTCTGATATACCGGCCATATATTATAGGATTCACTATTTCTCGAAATTTTCTTCTTATCTAAATTTAAAATTAATTTAATAACTTGAAGCTTATTTTTGGATATTGTACAGTGGATAAAAGCGAATACAATCATTATAATTTTGTATGTCTCTTGAAACATTAAGAGGACAAACGTGTTCAGTTTGATATGTACACCTCTTATTGTTTTCTTATTAGCATTCCTGAACATCTGTGATTTGATCACGCAGAGATTTCTCAAAGAGATGTGTTCAAAAATAAGTAGTATGGTACAGTTTATATTAGTGAATGTGTAATGTATGAAAGAATCAGGAATTTTGTCTATGAAACGAATACTTAGAAGGTTACGGAGAGATTCAAAATATTGTATGCGATATTGTTAAGTTACAATGAATAGTGGGAAAATTTTACATAAATACTAAAGGTGATGATAGAAGAGAGTCCACATTTTCGACTCACAATTATTTAAAGAGCTCTTTTAATTTTATAACTCTTATATTCTTTTATTCCTATATTCTTATAATTTTTATACTTTTATATTCTTATAGTTTATAATGCATATGAAATAAAATATTGTTTATTGTGTTGAATAGTGCATATAAGTTGTTGTACACCGTTTTCAAATTATTAATAATTTCATTTTATTAGTGTCTATATTTTTTTTTATCTTTTTAAAAAATGTATGTCATGTATGCAAAAAATGCAAAACTTTTTTGTATCTACATTTGTTGTGTCAGGTGAATTCCAATTTCTTCCTGCTTTAGAACTGTAGGTTCTAGTACTTCTTCACTTTTATTTTATATAACTATATATATATTGAAATTCCTTCCTTATATACATAGAAAATTAATTGCTTTATTTTGTCTTTTATTTTTTCTGAAAAGAAAAATCTCAAATGTTTTGTGAGCGTTATTCAAATCCTAGGAACAAATATTTCAAGAAGCAGAATGATACTGAGATTTCGTATTTTAAAAACAAGAGAGAGTCAATTTTAATTTTGAGAAGACTTTCTTCTTCTTCAATAATATCACGGAGAGGTTGAAAGTAGCTAGACAAAAATGTCTTGAGTGATCTGATCTCAGAGTTACTGAATCGGCTGCACGATTCGAGTATATATACATACATACAGTGAAATAACCGGCTGGACTTTTCTGAAATTTCAATGAATTCGAAATAATAAATGAAAAGGCTCCCTTCAAAAAGAATTGTAAAGGTTTTAAGCAGCCATGTTTGGCAGTAAGCCATGCAATTTTTTTTTTTTTTTTTATGTTTACATTTTTATTGGAGAAATTATTAAGAGAAACAACAAGATATTTACGGAAATCAAAAGTTTAGAGATATTAAACTCCGTTATCAGTGTCACACATTTTTTTATCTATTTTTTATTTCTATAATTAATAGATGAACATGACCTATGAGTTCATTTTTTTCTTTTAATAAAAATTCAACACACTATAGGTTATTTAAATGTTGCGTTCATTGATTATTTATTAACGTAGTATTTCGAGGCTTCTCTTGGGTTATTGGAAAGGGACCTTAACCTTATAATTTTCTAACTTCCAAACTTCTACAAACGCGATGCCATTTTCAGAATTTTGAGTCTGAACAGGTTCAGTGGGGCTCAAGGTAACGGACTCGTGGTCATGAACTTGAGCCTTGTCCCGCTGAAGACCCGTCGTGTAGGGAAACGATGCACGTTAAATCTGTCGACGTTCTCCCGTTGATGTGATAGTTAGGAGAGGGGGGTGCCATCTCAGATGTCGTCGTCGTCACTTGATCAGGGTTCAAAAGGACGAGGTCCGTCGCCGAAAGCTCTCGAGTAGCTGAACAGTGCGACGTTAATATTCCCTCACTCACTGAACGGGTTCAACATGTATCAGCTCCTACAAGCATCGGGTATTTAGAGGCAACAGGACTTGAAGCATTTAATACTGAAATAAATTTATGATCATATTTGAAAAGTATGTCAAGTTTGTTAAAACATTAACGTTATAAAGGATACTATTTAAAAAAAAGAATGTGAATTTTTTGCAAGTATTTTATATAGTCTATTCTTTTTAAATGAAGAGCTGTACAAAAATATTTTCCCGTAACAAACAAAAAAATGCAAATTAGGATCATAAGGATTTTAACGAAATGCACGAAAAACATTCCTGTAAATAATAATATATGTTGTTATTATTTATATCTATCAGTAATTGCAGTAAGAACAAACTATTTTTTATTTACGTGTGATACTTTTTCTATTTTTCTTTCTTTTATAGGTAGTACACATAAAAAGAAGATAACGGTGAATATCTGACAGGAACAGTTTAAAAATATTCTAATATTTTAAAATATAGAATGTTTTTCAAATTTCGATTTTTTTTTTTTAGCTCGCTACATTTTTTTGTAATTTTTAAGTTGGTATGATACACAGTAACAAAATCTCATTTAAGTCTCCTCGGCATATTTTATACGATAATTAACGAAAAAGAATAGATTCAAAAAAAACATCGAGTTTCTTATTTATATGATTTTAAATAAAATCATAAATAAAATTAGAATCAGTTTTTTTAAATTTTTTTTTTTCTTCAGGCAAGCAAATTTCATTTTTTGATGGTGATGTAATTTCTTTTCAAATCTAAAATAAGAGATTATGTAACTTTTTGAAGACATGTTTTTCCCCGAACTATTTTTTTCATGAAAAGTGTGAAAAATAAAAATAGAACAAGTGGGCGAAAAAAATAAGCATAAAACCAATGCGTGAAAAATTAGTTTTTTACGACACTCAGCAGATTTTATATTTGACGTTATATATGACGCATACACACATTGTAAAATATTGAATAAATCGAAAAGAAATGACTCTTTTCTTTTAGAGTCTAACAGATAGTGTTAAGAATTTCCAAAGAAGAGTTCTCTTCGGTTCTTTTAAAATATAAAAATTTATAATACGGTAGTTGAAACATTTTGGTTTCCCTATTTTTTATATAATAAACCTTTTTTTATCCAATAGAAAATTCTATTTTTATCAAAATCCATAATTTAAAATTTAAACGTATATATATAATCTCTCTAATCAAAAATCCATTCAAAATAAATTAACTTTTAAGGGAATTTTCTTATAACATTTATTTTATTTTCCATACATCAAATCTATTCAAAATAAATTAATTTTTCATGGAATTTTCAAAAACATTTCAGTAGAATATATTACGATGTATTCTCACTCTCCTACGAGTATTCAAAAGAAATTCCAAAAAGTAAAATTAATTCAAGTCAAAAAGCAATATTAATTCATTTATTATTTAGTCAAAGATTTATTTTTAGATTTTTTGTAAAGTGTTGAAAAAGAAAACCATTTTTGAAAGAAAACTGTTTTGAAAGGCTAGTGCTAATTTATAATCTCAAATTTTCTTTTCTCTACGCACTCTAGATTTTTAATTTTACAATACCTTCCGGTTATTTATAGAACAAATAGAATCATGGTGAAAATGAGTTACTGAAATAAAATGTTTCTCCATCTCTAAAGTTATCTGAAAGGTTTCACCATCTGTACTTAAATATTCATTTTTATCATGTATGAATATATTAATACAAAAAAACAAAACTGAGAGTTATTCAAAATTAAAGTAATAATTCAGCAGTTTTTTCAACCTTAAGATAAAATAAAATGAAAATTTCTAAGATGTTTTAAAGAAAAATGCTTAAATTCCAACCCTGAAATTATTTACTTTATGCTGATGTATGCCCTAAAAATTCATGAAATAGGCATAAGAATATTTTTCGTCATTTATTCAAATAAAAAGTTAATGGATTTTAAATTTAAAAATATAAAACTAGGTTTTCTATGGCTAAAAAACATTATTTTATTAGCACACAGGAGTTTTAAAGAAGAATATCATATCATACATATTTAAAGCAGAAATTCAAACTCGAGACAAATGCTTCCATTAATATGAAATAATTATTTTTTCGTTTCTTTGAACTATATCAAAATCAACTAGAATATTTAAACACAACGTTCATTGGACTCTGTAAATGTATGATAAAAACAATAAGGGAAATATCGAAGCATAAAAATCAAAACAAAGAAGAAAAATATTAAGTATATTAGCATTCAACACAAATAGTAATTGCTGTAAACATCAACATTCAGATTAAATATGCATTGCTTTCAAAGAGATTTCCTTCTTTGTTAAATTCTTAATACACACATCTGACTCCACCCTTACTACCCACGCGCATCTCACTACAAAAGGAGATTCCCATTTCAAAACCTTTTCACCACCCATATTTTCCAGTTTCTGGAATGTCAAGAAAAAAGTGCATGTTTTCATATTTGTACAAATTCAGTATTTCCTTCTGTACAAATCTCGTATGTAATAAACATTCTTTGAAAATGGAGAAATGAGTTTTATTAATTAACTATTAATGAATATTGTGCCAAAGTGTGTGTGTCTAAAGTCGCGCAAAATAGCTAGTTTGATAATTAACTCATAAGATCTGAAATATTTATCAAGACAATCTGTTTATTTCAAAACAGGCGCAAGAATAGTTTTTAAATTAAATGCATGTAACAAAGGCGAATAAAAGTATTTAATGTATGGAATATTGCTAATATTTAAGATAGAGGTAAATAATTAATCAAAGATTATTGAAAAAGCTATATAAATTACTTTTTGAGTCATAATTCCGCTGAAAACAAAAGTATGCAGAACTCAACTGAACCTGAGCTCCTCATTCAATTGTTATCGTAAAAGAGTTATTTCGAGGAATTGAGTGCTTAATAGTAGCAGCACAAATAAACGTTAAAAAGTCAATTCAAAACCCTGAAAATGTATATGTCTTAAAGTATTCTTATTAATGCTGTAGGGTGATATTATGAATTCGTTTTTTCAATAGCCACTACTTTATTATAATGCAATTATAACTAATAAAATCCTATTAACTTATTAAGTAAAAAAGTAACATTTTAACTATTAAAAGTTTTGAGCTATTTCGAACTGTTTCTTATTTAATTTGATATATGCAAAAGAGCAAAAGAAATAATTAAAAATGAATATATTATTTTATGCAATACTTAAATACCTCTAAATATGACTATCTTATTCTTATCATTGTTTAAGTCTACGTTTTAATTGTATTTACACTCACTCCAGACATTTATTTAGAATAACTAAAGACTGATTTAAACCAAACTGCTTTATAAATTATATATAGTCTTTTTTTTGTGTATAAAGTTAATAGCTTGGAGAAGTTTTTCATTCGAACCTAGCAATTCGTCTTTCAAAACGTTTTTAAATTCACTAGGATTCTAAAAGGAATGGTTAATGGTAAGTATCGAGCAATTTATATCCGAAATTAAAGCATATATTTTAAATATTTGACACATCAGTTAATTTTAAATGTTTTTAAAAAGAAACTGGTTTCTAAACTTTCTTTAAGCATATTCACGAATACATTCATTCGAGAAAGGTTTCAGTAATGATGAATTATAAGTAAATAATTTTTTTTATAAATTCATTTTGATTTCTTTCTTACTGATTGAAAAATAGTTCAATTTCTTTTGCGGAGAGGATAACTTCTGATGTTTATAAAATGATGGACAAATATGTATATATAAAAATATCTACACATACTAATTCGTAGAAGTAATGATTTTGATGAAACCAACAACAAATTGTTTTTGTTATATATTTGAAGGTTTTCACCGAATAATATTTATAAATACCAGAGGGAAAATGAAACTGACACTGAGAGTTACGTTATAATATAATGGAATACGAGGAGTAATAGAGGGAAAATGAAACTGACACTGAGAGTTACGTTATAATATAATGGAATACGAGGAGTAATAGAGGGAAAATGGAACTGAGACACTGAGTTACATTATAATGTAATGGAATACGAGGAGTAATAATCTGAATAACAAGTAGCATATAAAAAAAAATCCAATTCAATTTCTACTTAGCTCAACAAGGAAATTTTTTTTTATTTATTTACTTTTTATTAAATAATTACAATTAATATAAATATGTATATACATAAGACAGAATCACAATATTAAGTGACAAAACATCTTTTAAATTAACATTAAAACTTTTTACCCACATTAAATTTGTAATTACACATTTTTTAATAAAGGTTGAACATAATAGGTAAGAATATATCTTAAAACCACACACAGTGTAAAAGGAATGCTGACGTCTAACTAGCATATGATTTTATTCAGGTTAAGTTAAATCTTCATCACAAATTTAACAAAAGCTGTTTTATCTAATGGTGTTGCCCTCTAGAGGAATAATATCGATTGTGAAACATATCTCTTAAACTATACTTAATTAACTAAATTTAATTAATGAATTAATATTTGAAAAAACTGTATTAACATCAAGTGCCTTCCACTACAAATTTTTAAAAAAATGTATTTGAACTTGAGTGGATGAATAAAATGTATTTTATTAATGATTGAAAATTTATGCGATATATATATATATATATATATATATATATATATATATATATATAT
>BMAV01022168.1:346647-377935 GCA_019973955.1 Trichonephila inaurata madagascariensis | reverse complement strand
ATATATATATATATATAGGGAGAGTGTGAGCTTATAGTAGGAATTGTGAAAAAATAGATTTAATTTTGTGAGATGTAGAAGACAGGGTGAGAGGGAAAACGTTCTGATAATAAAAAATCCCTAAGATAAGTGAAAAATGTTTAATTAAGCTTATTCATTTGTCAGTAAAATACAATTGTGTGTGACAGCCTTTGAATTTTCTTCCTAGTTATATTTTAGATTTGGACGCAAAGAACCTTAACTTATTTTGACTTGAGTTATTAGGCACTTATTTATTAATTCTACGTGGATTAATTCACATAGTCTAATCTATTACATATGATTATAATTCAATTTGCTATAAGCATGGATTTTTTATGAATTTCTGAATGATAGCATAGATCATTGTTATTTATCAATTCTTTAATATAAAATTTACTAAATATGAAAAGGTATTTTCTCATTTGTAACTGAATACTCTTAGAAAAGAAAGCATTTAGTACGTAATTAAATTTATTATTAAAGAAGAATAGAGAAAAAACATGTTATCAAGAATATTAACCATTTTAAACAAATTTCATTGTAATCGTTCATCGTCCTCATTTGTTATTTTTTGGAGGAAAAAAATTTAGGAAAAATTTTAAACTGTGTGTGTGCTTTTATTTTTATAAATCATTAAGTTAGTAAATGTTTAAGACAAGTTTTGAGTAAATTTCGAAAAGTCGTAAATAAAAGTTTTAGGAATCTGATTTTTTTAATTACCGTGTCTAAAAGAGCAAAACATGCACTTTTTAGGACGTAAGCTCGATTGGTCACAACCATGAGAAAGAGATACAAAGCGATTGAAAAATTCTTTTCATAAAATTATGAAATTGACTGATTTTAGAAAAAATAGCAAAAAAAGGCAAAATATCGTTATTTTGTAAAGAAAAAAACTATACAATGTCCTGGTGAAACAAACGGTTCGCTGATTCTGGAATTCTTTTTGTCTGATTTCGATACTGAATGAAGACTGGTATTTTTAAAAAACGTTGGAACTACTTTTCCCGGCAATCCTTCGAACTGTCTTGGGTGGTTCAGAGGTAAATCAATCATGCATTTTAACATGTTTAATTAATATCATTTTAAATAATTGAAATTTCGAAATTTAAATGGTTAAAATGGATTTTTCGGATTATTTCTCATCTTTTGGTACCTTCGGTGTATATATGAGAAGATATCCTCTCATAGATAGATACATACATAGACATATACATAGGTTTGTTTATTCACGAACTTTAATAGTGTAGATTATTCTTCATTGTTTCGGCTTTTAAATTTTTTGATTTTTTTTACTTATGAAACACAGTCAACGTTCTCTTTTGATCATTATGTAAATAAATTTCAACATTATTTTGAAAAGAACTTTGTTTTGAAGGCCCAAACCTACCTCATTTAGAAATATAACAAACTCGCACCTTAAAAAAATCAAATACTATTCTTAGAATTTGGCAAATATTTTATTTTAATAGAATATTATTTTTTTCAGTGCATTACTAACAAAATTAGTTGCAAAAAATTTAAAGTAAAATATTAAAGAAAATAATTTTAAAATTTAAAACCAACAATGAAAGTAAAAAAATTAACACAAGAACGTTGTTGCAAAAATTAATCATATCTCACGAAAAGAAAAACAAACTAAATCGAATATCATCACTTGTTGTTTAGCTTCAGATTGATATTAGGTATTAATAAAATATTATTATTTCTAAATTGTTAATAAAGTCTATAATGTAAACATTAAATGCAGGAAAACATTAATTTCAAATTAGAAATGGAAAGTGATGGTAAATTTACAAAAATCAAGACCTAACTGAGAAATTACATATCTTAATAAACATAAATTTGTAATAATGATTTCTCCCCTAATTCAAAACCATTTCTGATGAAGCAAACATTATATAAAGCCATTAGTGTTCAATATATAGTGGTACAAACCTTGAAAAAAATTTTGGCACAGTGAGAATAGTCATAAATGTTGTTCATAATTGTATCCTTTTCATTATCTGTGCTTTTCATTGTGCTTCACAGAAAATCTAATTTGATGTTCCCAAAGAATAAAATATTTTTTGAATAGTTCCATCAAAAACAAAAAAACGATTATAGGAAATTTTGAAATTAAAAAGATTTGAATTATTTTGCTTGAGAAATCATTATATTTTCTTTTATATCTGAAACATCCTTATGCTGTTTTTAATTTATATGCTTTTCTGTATCTTTACGCTGTTTTTAATTTAAACCTTGTTAAAGTATTCAAAATATGTGTGTTAGTATTAGGTTTTAAATTCAGACTTTTAAAAATCGTTTTAACCTATAAAAGGTTTGAGTGAGAGAATTATCGTCAGACACAGATTACTTATTCATGTTTTGTAAATATTTGTCGAAGCACAAATAAATTTCGAATTTTCGAGGAAATTGTCCATGAAAGGATATAAATTCACTTAATGGATTTTTGAAAAATAAATTTTGAATAAAAATAAAAATACGTTTTATTTAATTTGCAATGATTTAAAATTATTTATTTGCTTTAATGGGGTAAATGGTTAACTTATTTTTCTGAAGAGATATTTAAAAAAGACCGAACATTTCTTTTCTCATTAAAAAGTCAGTCTTGCATGCATTACATTACAGCTTTGCTGTCCATCAATAAGCTAGACACTCTAAATTTTTGTCTTGAAGTGATTACATTCGAATAAAACTAATAAAAGATTCCCTAGGAAAACGGAGGATATAGAGAACGATAAAATGAAGATTGAAGCAGTGAAATTTAATAAGATAATTTAATTGGATCTAGTAAATCTTTTTTCAAGAATGTTTCCCTGAGAGAAAATTGCTGCTTTGGTTTTTGTAGTTTGTAACTCTTCACATACCATTGGAAAATTTTTATAAATGTATAACATTAAATTAATTATCAATAAAAAAAGTAGTTCCAGGACTTTCTTCTCCCTCAAGCACGTAGAATGACAAAATTATAGCAATGTTTCTATTGCTTCAAAATACAATGTACATTTTTAGTAATATAAGGTATCAGAAATAGATCAAATATGGAACTCCTCTTTGTTCTAATAATTCAAATGATCGATGTGTGTAGATTTCAAGTTGTTATTTTTTAAATTTAATTCATTTTTTCTGCTACATAGAAAGCTGTAGACTCACACTAGAGCACGTGTCTGCATCACCAAAGGAAAATTTCAACTCTAATGAATTAAATTATATCACTTTGATCAAAGTACTGATATCACATTATGTAGATTTACGCGATGTCCATATATTTTGGAATTTTATTTTGATTTAAATAATAATCAATGCTTTTTGCTTTCAATAAGTTTTAGTTGTATAAAGATCTTATTTGACTCCCAATATGTTGATGTCCCTTTTGAAATCCTTTTCATATTTTGTCGGTCCCTTTAAAATGACACCTATTTGTCACATCAATAATATTTTACTGAGTAATATTTTAAATTACGACATATTTAAAGTATTCGAAGTGTAATTTTCTTTTGTTATATTTTAGGAAGATTACATTAATAATATAGAAAAATATATTCAGAGGAAGGAAAAATCAGCGACTATTTTAATATTTAGATTTGGCATTTTATATCTATACTCATTTTATATTAGTTTTGCTTTGATCTGATGGTCTATGGCCTACCATTTGATAAATAAAAATATTAGTTAGACTCAAAGAAAAAATATTCTATAATTAAACATGGGGAAAAAGAGCCTTGCTGCTCGTTTGACTTTCTCAGAAGTTGATAGAATGGATGGATCCTTTTCTAAATATATCTTTCTTCCAATTATAAGTTGTTTAGTTAAATATTTATTGTTTGCAATTATATATATATATAGCTTTGAGGGCTTTTAAAAAATTTTTTTATGAATAAAAAAGTTTATTTTTCGTATTCTATATATATTTTTATTTTTTCATTTATTTTTATTAACACTTTATTTATAAATTATTTATCTATTACTTCTAATTAAGATATTACTTCTTTTCCTAGTATCTGTAATTTTATTACAGACAAAAGGTCATGATAAAAATTAATATTACTTTTTTCATGAAAAATGGATGCATTATTCCTTTTTTAATTATTTATTTAACGTTTGCATGAAGCATTAATATACATATAAATCTCAGCTATAATTTATAACTAAATTAATAAATTTATAATTATAACTATAAAATTAATATTTTAAAATAATTTTAAAGTTAATCTGAAACAAAACTAATCAGTCCTAATGATTTAAGACAAATTATTAGGATTTACTATAGTTGTTAACATTAACAATATAGATGTATGTAGAGATATTGAATATCTATGACACACACACACACACAAAGAAAAAATTAAAATTCATCCAACTATTTTTTGATTAAAATGCATTACTATAATTAATGTATTGTTTTTAACATTAGGATTTTTTAATTTTCATTTTCAATGGTTATTACTTGTAATTTTCGATGAACAAAGTTTTTCAAAGAGAAAAGAGTTATGCTTGCTGAATGCAGTGCAAAAGAAAAAGATTTCCCCTCTTTTCTTGAATAAAAAACAGTTAATTAATT
This sequence comes from Trichonephila inaurata madagascariensis, assembly GCA_019973955.1. Taxonomy (NCBI): domain Eukaryota; kingdom Metazoa; phylum Arthropoda; class Arachnida; order Araneae; family Nephilidae; genus Trichonephila; species Trichonephila inaurata. Next base: position 373,353 of record BMAV01022168.1, on the reverse strand, counting down.
TGTCAAAAGCTAATTATTTCACTTTGATGGTCTTTACTGGACTGATTTCAAAGAATTTTTTTACAGGAAGTTTCAATGCTTTGATACCTTCTAATGACGGTTAATTAAATCAGCAACAACAAAAAACCTTTGGTTGTACGCAAAACAGTTGTTTCCTTAAAATTGATGCATAGTAGTTAAAAGTAATCAAGTATTGATGTTTGTCTATAAATAAGTCTCAAACACACTAACGATCTTATGGTTCAAAGAGTAATAAAACCTTTAAATGACCGTTTTTTTAATACACTCGAAACAGATATAGGATGAATTTACATTCTAGGAGAATTCGTATCATGAAACAAGACAGAAGTCAGCATGGTTTTCTATACATAGAAAGTTTTTCCAAGATGAGAATAAAAAAGCATCACGAACAAGATTGAGTCTAACGTAAGGCCTTTTGCAGAACTTTTTAAAAAAAAAACAGTTACTTGATATTTTTTAAAGTCCCGTGTTGATAAGAAAAAATTTTATTAAAATTTAATAAATTTTTTTTATTTATAATAGTGATACTATTATGTTTGCATAAATTATCCTTTGTGCAATAACGTTTGCCAGCAAAGTTTCCTGAGGTATGAGGACATAAGATTTACTCTTTTACTCTCTCTATGGGTCTCATATATAAAGAAAGTGATGTTTACATTACATAATCCGGAAAACCGTTGGTCAAAAGACAAGGTTTCCTAGTTTTTCCATTTTCCAACGGGATCTGATCAGAAAAATTCACGAAGCAAAATGTAATGAAGTGAAATTATTTCTTAAGGGATAAAAGCAAGCATACATTTTAAATTTTTTATGTTATACACAAATTCGAGCTCTTTTTCCCCCTTTCAACTCTTTCACGCGGCTTAAAAATTTTCGTAAAAATGTCATTAAAATTAGATATGTGTATTTTTTTTTTGCGTATTATTAGCAAAGGATACTGCAAAAAAAATCTGTTTACACTAACTCTACTTATTGAGAAGCTTCAACTATATAACTAATTAATTCGCTTCGGCAAATATTTCTTTTCTCCGTGAAGCGGTTTTTATGTGTTATGGATTTTTAATATCGAACCAGTGTTTATAAATCAAAGTTATTAGATCTTCATTAGAGTTTTTGCTGCCAATCCCACATCAGTGGGTTATTTAGCGTCAACGTTAAGGTATCTACCTACTTTTCTGAATGAATGTTTGACCGAAGTTCTAAAATTTTTATCATCATTGTCATTTTGTGTTGAATAAAATTCGAGCAGCCAGAAAGAAAAGATTTAAGAGGAAGGTCTATGCTATAAAAGTTGTGAATTTTAAATATCTGATATTAAGCATTATTTTAGTAAAATAAGAATCAAAACCCTAAATAAATTTTATGAGCATTGTATATTTTTTTCTCAAAGTTATGTTACTTAAAACCTTATATGTATCTTAAAAAATTTATGAATGTATTTCCTTCATATTTCGTTTACGTGTTATTTAAAGTATGATAAAGGCAATAGATTATGAAATTAGGTCTAACATTAATAGTTTTTTTTTATTTTTAACACCGTGCATTTGATAAAATTTTCTATAAGGAAATGTGCAATGAGCCATAATTTTTTGGTAATAGTAAATAAATTTAGATTGTCAAATATTTTCCTGATTAGTGCTTTTCATTAAGGTATCCGACTACGTTCGGAACCGTGATTTTAAGAAGGCGCATAAATGGATAATTTTCATGATATTTAGTATCACTTATATTAGAATACATGTATAAAATTGTTTTAAGGACACATTTTGACAAAAAAATTATTTAAATACAATATTTCAACAAAAAATTAACTTAAAATAACCTTTTTTCAAAATGTTCTCCTTTTGTGAAAAATGATTCGATTATAATAATATTTTGCCTGTATATAGCTCAAACATCTGTACAGAGGCTCAACTATGAGTTTTGAAAAATTCACATTATTTTCAGAGTTACAACGCATTGAAATAATTATCGGCGTTTTTTTCTTAAAATTTCTCCCCTCTGTTGTCGTAAAACATGGATAAGCCCACTTCTAAGTTATATATTTCAAAAATTCTAGTTGAGCCTCTGTAGAGGGTCTGAGCTATATACAGGCAAAATATTATTATAATAGAAGCATTTTTCACAAAAGGAGATTATTTTGAATATTGGTTATTCTATGTTCATTTTTTGTCAAAATATTTTGTACTTAAATAATTTTTTATTATAATACTATTCTTAAAACAATTTTATATACAATTTCTAATATAAGTGACACTAAATATTATAAATATTATCTATTTATACGCTTTTGCACAAAATCACGGTTCCGAACGCGTAGTCGGATACCTTAAGTCATAAGCACCAACAAAATAACATATAATTATTTATCGCATGGCATTTTAGAAAACTTGTCTCCGAACGTAGGCAGATACTTTACAGGGTCAATCGCATTGCCTGTGTGTGGTGTAGAGTGATATTTCAGTCGCTAATCACGCGTTCGCGGGTGAAGTGCTGCACTTTAGCATTTATTCTGCGTATCAGTCGGAATTGTATGTCACCTATGTCTACTAGTATCGGAGTAGAGTGTAACGGCCAGAAGATATTGTGAAGATACGCGGTTTCCAACTTTACACACACACACACGCACGCATGCACACAAACGCACGCACACACACACACACGAGCGAAAGAGTTTTCCAATGATTTACAGTGAATACAGTTTCTGTTTTCAGGTAATTATTTATTTTGATGATTTTGAACACGACACTGTTAACTTAAGAATATTTTAAATAAGCATTTTCGTAGTATTTGGAGTACAGCATAGTAATATATACCTCATTTTTATTTTATGGAACAGGCAAAAAATTTTCAAATTATGCTCGAACTCATATATTTTTTAAATATTAGTATTATTTACGCAATCTATGTTTTAAGCACGGTTTGATATGTACACACACACCTTTTAAATTATTCTGAGTAACAGCTATTTACGAGTACGTTTCCTAAATACGTTAAGAGCAGTCATAGTATTAAAAGCATTATACTATATAGAAATATCTTTAGCATATTTTTTAACAGAGTGCTGTTTTGGAAACTAAAGCATTTCTAGAAATATCATTACAACCATTCCTGGGTCTCTAATGCGAACGTCGTGACATTTTCTTTCTCATCCCATGTCCATAAATTGAATGTTAAAATCAAGAGTGAAATATGAATGAATACGCGCGTCACAGTTGTGGTCCTGTGAAGCGTGGACTGGGGGACCTCCCCGCGATGCCATTCGTCAAAAGATGTTTTGTGAATAGATTTTTCTGCCCCCCCCCCTTTAAAAAAAGGATGACCAACGATTCTTTTTGCCTTTCATCTATTCCGAACGAAACGTGGAATTCTTTCATTACAAGAACGAGGAAAGGAGGAGGGAGAAAGAAACTTTGTATTTATTTTCTTAGTGTATTCGCTGGAAATGGTATGGAAGATTCGGCAATAACTTATCTTTCAATTTGTCCAGGAAATTAAATATCTGCAAGAAGCCAACATAAAAAAAGAGTTCCCAAAGCAGATTGAATTATTTTCAATGCAAGAGCCTTGTAACCCACGTATGACGAAATGCTTCGAATCGTATGGCGGGGATGGAGTCGAAAAAATGATGTTGGGAGAGATGAGTTTGAAGGAAATTTTTGTAGAATCCATTCATTGTACGCTTTCATTTGGTGGTGGTACACGTCAACTTCAGATTCTATCATGGAGAAAATGTCTCATTTAGATCAAAACTGTAGTTTGTTTCCATTGAAGGAAGAGGAAGAGAAGCTTATCCTTCCGGAAGATTAAACTGAAATGATCTGACATCTAATAGGGTCACATTCGAAAAATTTCAATTAGATACTGATTACAGCATTATAGCTATAAAAGACCAGTTGATCTTTGTCTTACTTTGCTTATACAATTCTAATAAAAGAGATATTAATATGAATTTTGATTGCAGAAGTAGAGTTGAATTATTGTGTACAAAAATATTATTATCCAAATATAAATATAATATGCACTAAACTTCGCTCGCACTTTATGTAAATGATTTTGTAATTCATTTTCTCGTTTGCATTTTGAGATAAAACTTTGGCAACTTCAGAATAATCGTCTGATAAGGTTTTCTTTTGATTGGAATGTAAAATAAAAGATTTATTTTAAAAATGGCTCCTAAAAATGATATGTGGCTCGAAGGTTACGTAATTACGTTTTCTAAGGAGAAATATTCGTATCAACAAATTATTAAGGGGTATAAAAATCTCGGTTATTGCCTTTCAATCAAAGGTATTTAAAATATATTAAATTTGAAAGGGAAAAAGCGTCTAGCAGAAAGTAAAAATGAAAAAATGATCACGAAATTTCATCTTAAGACTGTTCAAACGCAGGTAACTATCAATAAAGTGAAGTCTGTGATCCTAAAAGAAAATCCGCTGACTGAAAGATTCATTGCATCGAAACTAGGAATGTATTTCAGATAAAATCATTCCTAAGGATTTAATGTTAAAACAGATGTTTATATACCTAAAGTTCGTCTCCTTTTTTAAAACGCATTGCTGTAAGAAAAGCAAATGGTAGAAAATTATGTAAAAATCACCTAGCTGCTGAAAATTGGAAATTTGTGGTAACACTCAATGAGGTATGAGCATATTGAAGTGACTGTAGAAAAAGAAGATCAATTATCCGTTGCTCAACTAACGGGAATGATTTTAAAAAAGGTTTCGTCAAACATTAATGTTTGCAATTAAGTGAAATATTTAAAATATATTGTTTAGTTTTTTCTCAAAAACATGTAACATAAAAATATCACTATGAATTTTTTAAAAAAATTGACATTTTTTGTCACGATATATGGACTCCAGTCAAATATTTTGGGAAAATCCCCAAAAAACTCACATGAATATATATAGTTACATATCAGTAACATGAGGGGAAAAATTTCATTACATTCATACATTATATTCTGAGAAAAACATGAATACAGTTTTAAAAACATCATTTTTGAGAAAATTGAATTTTCTCTATAAAGTGCCACTTTATCACAAAAATAATGAATTACAATATGTATTTGTCCCATTTTATTAAACATTAGCATCTTTGCAATTTATTTTGCATAAAATAGTAAACAAAAAAGTCTTAAATTGCCCAGAACAGCATTTTTCAGTTTTTTTAACGAGAAAACATCAAAATTTTCTCAAATTCTGTATCAATTTTTAAAGAATTTGTAGCTTTCATGCATTACAGATATAAAATTTGAACAGAAAGCATCATAAATATAATGTGAAAATGTATCAATATGGTTTTGGTGGGAATTTGAGATGGTATTTAAAAATACCTGATTTTATACGACGTTTCGTAAATTTTTGTTAGGTTTTCTTAACATTATCATTAGAGGTCTTGTTGCTGCAGACAGCTTCTAAGTTTTAAACTTCAAAAGTTACTCTAAACTGGACAAATGATTTCTAAAACAGTCAAAATAAAGCTGTTTTTATACATAAAACATACATGAAATGTATGTACTTTTATGTATATAACAAGCTTCTCGCAAAGACAACAAACATCACATTTAATGTATCATCTCATACCTTTTTCTCAGAAACTATTAAACATAAAGACTCAAATTTTGATTTATATTAATCAGACATTATATTTATACTGAAGTGAATTTTTTTTTAATAAAATAATTAGTTTTTTCAAAGACAAACTTTTAGTTCACCGAACAAATATTATGAATTTATTAAAAATTGTCACACACATTTTTTGTTATGATAACTGCTTTATATTTAAATGTTTAAAGAATATTTCAAAAATGTCACTTCAGTACACACAATTGCATTTAAGAAACATAAACACAGTAAATTTACACAATTTTAAAATTATGAATTTCAGAAGACAGAAACTTTTATAAAAAAATCTTAACTTTGTACTATTTTTTAATCCAAATTTTTATGAAGAAAGCTTAAATTAGCACATTGTTGTAATTTCAAATATTTTTAACTCTTTACTAAGCCTTAGTGAGTTTAAATAATCAGTAATAATAACTAATTAAAACTAAATTTAAAGTGAAGAACAGACTTAAATTTAGGTAAAATAACTAAATATTAAATATAACATTCAAATTAAAACCACGCTTGCAAATTTGGCTCCAAAATTTACTGCATATCTAACACAGTTAAATTTGCTGTTACTATACAGGTATCGAATGCGTATTAAAAAAAATAAATTGAGGCTTTGCAACTTTGCCTCAGATTTAAAAAGACAATGTTTACATTTCTATCTGTCAAATGGGCGTGGTTCATAAGATGATTATTTTTTAAAAATCATTTTTTAAAGTACTTCTAATTCATATAATGGCTCGTATGTTATATCATTGGAAAGATCCCGATTTGGAGATTTTAGAAATATCAAAAACTCAATATCGATTTTCAAAAGGTTATTACCCTACTGATTGTTCTTAATATCTTTTAAGCTAATTGTAATTTCGGAATTTAAATGGTCAAAAGGGATTCCTCTGATTATTTCCCACCCTTAGCGCGTTTCTGCGTTTAGCGGCTTGAGAGAAGATAGCGTCACATAGGTAAGTTTGTTTACCTTCGAATTTTATATAATAATGTTTGTATATATATATATATATATATATTACATACATTACATCTTAAACTGAAAAAGAAATTATAACATTAATATTAATCAGTCAGAAGTTTTCTGAAACAGATGTAATAACCTCTTTTCCTTTTATCAATCCAATTTCAACTGAGTGAAGGTATAATCGGAAAAAGAATTTACAACATTAGCTTTAATCTGTATAAAACAATATTGGCATTAATTTTAAGTTGAAACTATCTAAAAGAGCCGGACTGCTGAAAAGGGTAAAATAGGCATAGTTTCGATCGGATTACATCAAAAAAGCAAAAGAAAAATTGTAAACACAATCTATGTTGCCAATACTAAAATAAAATCGATGAAATAATGTTTATGATGTTTTCACGGATGACAATCTTAATTCTACACAGAGAACAAAAAAAAAAAAAAAATTGATAAATAAATATAATGAAAATGCGTAGTGATTTTTAAAAAGTTATAAGAAAAATAATTTGTTACATTGAGAGATAGACGTGAAGATGTCATATCACTTGATCTATAAAGTATTGATTCAAAAATAATTTTTAAAATATCCGATGTGAATTTCAAAAATATCTCTTTGAACCATCATAACCCATAATTTCAGCGTGCCAAATTTGGAGCGTTTAGATCTTTCTGTTCTTGTACACCAAGGGTGTCTAAACTCAAAAGCTGACTTGGACCCAATAAACAAGGTTTAACTTAAGGTGTGCCGCAAAGTAAATCAAAATTTGTAGGAACATTGGTTTATTTCGAATAATACATTATAATAAACATGCATAAAAGAACAAGAAAAATTTAAGATGTAGGTCCTGACACTTGACATCTCTTTCCTGCTACTATCTTTCCTATTTCGGGAAAAATTTTGATATTTTATTGTATATTATTGTGCGCCAATATATTAAACGGGCCTCAAAAATGCTCGTTGTGAGCCACATGTGGCCCGCGGACAACGAGTTTGACACCCCTGTTGTACATTTACTGAACATACTCACACACACTCTCCAACTCATTCTTTTACTAGCGTAAATATACTCACGCTGATTTTTAATTCATGAAACCTTTCGTTTGCCTTAAATATTTTTACATCTGAGCTCTTCAGGATATTGTGTTATTAATTTTCAAAAATTTAAAATCCTGCAACTTTTCCAATAACTATAATTGCTATTAGCATTTTCTTGCCCGGAGTTGATACCGGAATGATGTCATTGTGACATCATACTATCTTTCAACCAATCAAGTGACATGGAAAGTTGTAGAAAATATTTCGATATGTGATTTACAAAAGTGAAAAAAAGGTATTTGATCTGCCACCCGAAGTATTAGATTGTTGTTACTAATGGTTTTGTCGTGAATGTTTGTTTCGGTTAATGCTACTAGTTTTAGGTAATAATACGTTTTCCTGAAAGAATCTCTTTTATGTTTGTTGTGTAAAGAAAAGTTTGATTCCAGTGGAAATCAATTTATTTTAGTAGACAAGATCATCATGTGAAAAAATTCTTTTAAGATTAATCTCAATACGAAAAGAAATCTCTGGTGATTGGAACCTACAAGTGTTTAAAAAAGAAAGAAAAGAAAATGTTCATGAGAGAGAAAAGTGCGTTCATTCAACAAATGCGGTCAGTAGCGGAGTCTGCAAATTGGAAAAGAAAGGGATTAAAAGTGTGGAAAAAAATACTATTAAAAAAATTCCATTTCCTAATGAAGGAAAAATGTTCCTAATTCTGCTTCAAGGCATTTTCAACATGTAATAAATGGGACAACTCTGGAAAGTAAGAAAGATATTAAAGTGAACAAAGAAAAGTGAAGAAAAATATTAACCGTAACAAAATTCATTCTATTTTTGAAATTTTGTTAATTGTGTGTTTTAAAATTTAAATGGTTTGTAATGTTGAATATGATTTCGTGATTGTATGAACTGTAAATTTATTTCTTAATATTATCTTAAACATTTTAAAAAGAAAATTTGCTGTCAAATTTTATTTAGCGTGTAATATATTTTAAAATTTCTGCTGTGAATTTTTATAACTTGCTTGATTTTGAAATATTTAAATTTTGTTAGAATTTAAATGCATTTATTTGATAAATAATCTTAAATTTTGAAATGTTTTATTTTGAAATACTAAAATTATTCCATTATGAAATACTAAAATTATTCCATTATTTTTATAACATTGCATTATTAGTATTTGATATTTTTGAAAATGTTTAAGAAAGAATTGAATACTAACAAGCCCCCGTGAGGGTGAATTCCAAGCAAATTGTGCCGTACGTTTAAATACGTTATTTCCAATCATTCTCCTGGATCCTGATTCAGATATGGACGTTAACTGTTAGCTTAGCAATCAGGAACAAATGTGTATTAATTTTCATTTAAATTGTAGTTATTCATCTAAAAAGGGAAGATTTAACCAAAGTTTAAATTTGTGGGATTATGAAAATGCCGTTAAAGGTAGCATTTTTTGTAGTATCAATGGCTACTATCAGTGAATCTCTCAGTTTGAAATTAAAAACAATGGAAGGTTTGTCATATTTCAATATAAAATAAATGCAGGCAAAAAGTTGAGGCTGTATTCTTCTTGTATTTTCGAAGAGTTTAAAGATTGCTTAAGTTTTAATTTTCCTCCTAATGGCTACTACTAACGAATACTAGAATTTTGATCTAAAAAAAAGTTGAATTTTGGGAGATGCGAGAAGGTTTTGTGACTAATTCTGAAAGTCACAGTAAAAGCTACTCCACTAGGTCCAAATAAATAGGATTTGTCAGGGGAAAAAGTGTGTTTTGATGTTGAAGACTTTTCAAAAAGCGTTTGAGAAGCAAACAGTGTTTATTACAAAAAATATTTAAAAAATCTACGGAAATGTTTACTCATCTATGTAATATTTTAGGAAAATCACAAGTAAAGTAATTCCTATCTGTGAAAATGAAAATATCCTCCGTATTAAAAAGATTGATTAATCCAATATTTGGGGATTAAGCAACACCGAGGCATTCAATAGGATGGAAATAGATAAATTTGTCTTATGAAAACATGTTCTTCAAACAATAATTTTTTTCTTTTCCTCTATGAAAAAATTTCCACACATTGATATTTGTTTTCCTTTGTCTTCAAAGGAAAGATATAACTTTCAAATCTATTTTTTCTTTCTTTCGTGGTTCTTCTGTAATGGAATCGTAGAGTTATTGGAAATAAATGAATCTGGTTGAACATCCATCCTTTTTCGTTCTGTGACGCGGGGATTTTTCAAAAAATATTTTTAAAAAATGAGGATAAATTTAATTTTTCATCTTTCGAATGATTAAACAAGACAGACCAAGAGGGGGATCAATGATTATGGTACCGGTACGTATTTCTGCCTGATTCCATTACAGATTAAACGAAAGATACAAAAATTTGGATAGTAAAAATTGACAGTAATTTTTTATGTTGTATAATAAATATTTATGTTCTTCGAGGATTATTATCCTAAATAAATCTTTTCTGGAATCTGACAGATCTAATATTTATTTTTGAAGGCCTTAAGCTTCATCGTCTGATGAGGGGATCCAATCCATCCATAAATACACTCATTGACATAAAAATTTGGGCACCAAGAAATAACAGCGAGATCGTAACGAAACTGGGCATGAAGATTTATGCCGGGCAGATATGCAAATGATTAGAAATGCAGCGTGATTGCGCATTGCGTAATGCCACTAGAGGGCATTAAGCTTCGTTCTTCTTGGAGTATAAAACAGGTAAGCATAGATTGTTTCACTGCGCTAAATCTTTTGCAAAGGAAACGTTCAGGTAGACATGCCGTTTCGCCGCCATGAGCAACATGATACCGACAATAGGAGCAGCGAAAGGAAAGAATCATTGGAATGATGATGGCTGGGTGGTCAGCTCGATGAGTAGCTCTTCAAGTAGGCCATTCTGATTTGACTGTGAGAAGTTTTGGGGACCAGTGGACAGAAGAGACGTCATTTACATGGCAACCAGGCTGAGGAGTCCATCAGCAGACCAGTCGTCGAGAGGACCATCAGATCCTACAACACGCGCGCGTAGAGCCAACTCTCTCATTGGCTGCTGTCCAGACATCGGTATCACTTTCACTACGGGCCCCTGTGTGCCGCCCAGCCAGTATGGTGGATATGCCCCTCGGCTTGTAACCGAGTGGGTTCGGGTTCGAATCCCGAGTAAGGCATGGTTGTATTTTCTTCGGAAAAAGAACATTCGCCTGTAATGGATTTCCGTCTCGAATGGAAAGCAGCGCACCCCTTCTGTTATATGCTGGGATCATCATTTGTAATAAAATATCTATATTCTTCTGTTTGTATTGTACGCTTTCTGTTCTCTCTTGTATTTCATATGTATCCCAGTATAAAAACACACAACAACAACGTGCCCCTGTGTCTTCCCGAATTATCGCAAGGTGCCTGGCTGAAGGACATCTGGTATCGCGGCGCCCATTACGAGTGCTGTCAATGACACCACCCACTGACACCTCCATTTGGAGTGGTGTTGCGCTCGACGAGATTGAGCTGCAACGAAATGGAACCAGGTCGTCTTCAGTGACGATTCAATTTGAGAAGTGATGACAATCTTGTACGTGTGTGGAGAATGCCTCAATCCTGTCTTCGCTGCGCAGTGATACGCCTCTCCCACAGCTGGTGTGATGGTGTGGAGTGTCATTGCTTATGATACACGGTCACCTCCAATATTGATCCATGACACATTAACAGCCCAGCGGTACTTCCATGTCATCCTTCAACCACATGTGATGCCACTCATGGCAGGACTCCCAGGAGCCATTTTTCAACAAGACAATGCTCCCCCCACACAGTAAGACTGCCTCCACCACATTACCGTGGCCGTGGTAGCCTAGTGATCAAGGCATCGTATCGTGGCTAGCGTGTCATGAGTTCGAGCCCAGTACCACTAAAGACCCGCCTTGTAGGGGAGCGATGCACGTTATATCTGTCAATACCTCAAACGTCCTCCCGTTGGTGTGGTATTTAAAAGACTGGAGTGGCAGCTCAGGTGTCGTCCTCGTCATCTGAAAATGGTTCAAAATTAAGAGGTCCTTCACCAAAGGCCCTAGTGTAACTTAACAATGCGACGTTGATATTCATTCACACACTCACTCCACCCTATTACCACCCTTCCTTGGCCTGCTTGATCCCCAGATTTGTCAGCAATCGAGCATATCTGAGATCATTTGGGACAGCAAGTTGGGCAGCGTTCGAGTTTGGTCGAACTAGAGGCACATTTACAGCAATTATGGAACGCGGGATATATCTCAGGACATCATACGGAACTTGTATGCCTCAATGCCCGCTCGTATCGTCTCGTGTATTCGCGCTAGAGGGTGTCCAACAGAGTATTAAAACTTCCGTTCATTTGTACTTTTTCCTACAATAAATGATCCTTTTCCTTTGATTTTCTAATTACTTACTTATATCAAAGTAATAACATATGTAAAATTTCGTTTCATTTTGACGACTTTTTCTTGGTGCGCGCAAATTTTTATGGCAATGAGTGTATAATAATGGAATGGATAACTGACTGGAATTTTATTTTTCTCAGTACAACTGTACCCACATGTAGAAATCCAGTAGAGAATTTTGTTTGATTACAATCTTATCAACGTCACATTTTGAAGCAACATGAAATCTTCCATGTAGTTTTGAACTACAGTCAAGTGACGAGAACGACACTTAAGCCGGTACTCCAAATTTTCACACCCCGCCCAAGTGAGGATTGTATCAGCCCTAGGTATTTCGTAACACCAGGATTCACGTCCTCTATCATGCAGAGAGGAAAGCTTTTCTCATGGATCTCCACAGAGTTTGAAGATAATTTTACATTTTAGTTAATTCTTTTGAAAGGCATCACTATCCTATCCTTACAAAGTTCTCATAAACAAACTTTAAAAAGAATAGAGGTTTTCTGATAATAATGAAACAAAATCTTTTTTTAAGTAATACATAATATGGCAAATCAAACTTCTCTAGAATAACTAAGAAAAAATGCTCGAGAAATTCAAGTTTCCAACAGATTATTTCCATCTTGGTGGAATTGTGTTTCTAATAACTCCTATGGACTCAGAAAGTATTACCGAAAAATATCCAAACGTGACATTTAGCTCAACTATGGATTAAATATAAGAAGTATTCAATACACTCAGATTTTTTACAATGAAAATGAGGGAACGTACTCTTGAAAAAATGTTCTTAATCTGTGAAAATGTTTTTATAATATTCTAAGAAAATTTCACCTCTTCTAAAAATCCAGAGTCAACTTTAAACATTTATCAAGGTAACAACATATCACCCAACCTGAAATTGAAGCTAATATAATCGCTGATTTTTTTTTTACATCCCATTATTCTTTTCATGAGTCTCTCCCTTTGGATTGGCTGAGAAAAGATTCTCAATATACCTCTTCGAATTAAATAGTTTTCCAAAAATGCTATGCCAGGAATAAATCAGATTTCAACAAGTAATTTTAAAAATTTGAATAAAATATGAAAGGGCAGTTACTCTAAATTATTCTCATTATTTATTTGATAATGCAATAGTTCCATAGGAGTGGAAACATTCTTTTATTCTTCGAATTTCATAACTCTTCTAAGATAAAATCTCATACACATTAATAGCTCTAAATTCAGTTGAGACTATGGAATGTAAACTACATTATCATCATTAAGTTTTTGTACCGCTTTAAGATTGATTGCAGAATTGCAACGTTAATCTATTCTAAACTAAAATGAAAATGAAATTCTTCGTAGGAATAAGTCTAAATATGAAGAGTGCTTATGATATGACATATATAGCCATCCTTAATTTTTAAATGTCTACAACTGGGTTTTATAGTAAAACTAGCACTCTGGAATCGCAATTTTCTTTACATAAAAAGATGACTTCAAATTCAATGAGGGGATCATTTTTCATCGAGGAAGCTTTAATTAATTATTTATTCTCTAATTAAAAATTACTTAAATGATGATTGTTTTCAAAACTACTTTTCAGTATTTATTGGAATGAATGCAAACAAAATGATCTACTTTTCGTTTTTCGGGCTTTCTTACATTATGAGTTGTGTGGATGAGTCAACGCATTGAAATATTCCAAATTGTCGTAAAATAGATTCGTTTTTCTTCCTAATTTGAAATTAGGTCTTTTATAACGAAATTAATGCATGTGTATTGCTTTTTAAACATAACAATTACTAATCACTGGAGAAAAATTATTAATGCAAGAGTAAAATTTTACCATGTGTATAGTATAAAAATTATAAATTTATTTGATGCTCACACATTCCGTTATATTTTTTTAATTCTTTAATTTCTTAAATCATCCGGAAAGAATAATATAAAATATATAAAAAAATATGCCAGTATAAAAATGTTAAACATCAAGTTTCAGTATAGATGCTTTCTTTTTTACAGAACAATGCAATTCTTTTTTTTTAAATTAAATTCATTCATTTCCTTTTCACGATCAAATAACTGAAGTTTTCTTTCATAGTTCAAAAATGTGAAAATTTTTGTTTACATTGACCTGATATGCTTACGACTTTTCAAAAAGTAAACAACATGTTACTGTGCTTTTCAATATGAAAAATGCATAAATGTAAGAAACTCTTCCAACTGGGGATTTCTTGCTTCAAATGTGTAAATATGTTTTACTGGATAGCATGTTAAGATTACAGTGTAGATTTTGCTCAAGTTTGGATAAGATACTTTTTATGTAACAAAAGAGATGTTGATGAAATTGAGTTTGCGAATGGATTTATGAGGGGGAAAAGAATCGATGGGATGAACAGCATATATCTTTTGTGTACTTTACGAAAAAGATGTAGTGAACTATTTGATGAAATGTAATTCTCCAGTGAAGAACTTTATGGGTAGGTTCCCATTTTACAATATTTGATGCACTTACGAATTCTTTTTCAATACACATAAGTATGGAGAGCCTGATAACCAATTGAATACTTCTTAACATATCCTTGAAGAGACGCTAGGATTGTTTTATAAATCTCGTATCAAATCAACTGCATCTCTTCCAGTAAATGTATCGGCAATCAGTTTCATATTATCATTAAGTGAGTATTCCATATATATATATACAGTGTGCCCGCTAAAGTCCGTTGTCCCTCCAATAATTTATGAACAACAAGAGTTATAGTCAAAAAAGTGTGGTCAAGGTATAGTAAAGTTGATATGCACTACACCAAAAATCTGCTAACAGCGCCACCTCGCACATACATTTAGAGTTAGCGTTCTTATCTCAAAAATGGTACGAAATACATGATAAAAGTCTACAACGTTGTTCAGCACATCACTGATTTTAAAAACCTCCTAAGCACGAAAATGATACAAATGAAAAGCACAGAGCTCATATGTGTTTGATAGCGTTGAACAAAACTGCACTAGCCGGAAATAAGGCTTAACCATTTGTTAAGCTCAAAATGGAGTCCTTCAGCAACAATATACATCTGGACAAGGGATTGCATTTCCGTTCTGAACTTTCTTCAACAGAACACAAGCATCCGTAATATGGTTTCAAAGTTCTTGAAGTGTTGATGGAGAGGTTGCATACACTCTTTTTTTGATGTATACCACAAAAAAAGTGCAATGGGTTTAGGTCAGGTGTCCGTGTAGGCCATTCAACGCAACCGTCATACTTTATGATTTGTAGTTGGAATGTGTATTGTGTGACACATGATGATACCTTGTTCGGCGGGTTGTCATCGTGTTGGAACCATACATTCCGGAGGTCACTCAAAGTCAAATCCTCTAGAAATTTGGATAGTACATCCTTCAGTAATGACAAGTATCGAGATCCCGTTGACGTGTCCTCGTAAAATATTGGGTCGATCAGTCTATTTTTGAATATTCCACACCAGACATTTATTGACCAGCAAACTTGATTTCGAACTTCGACAGCACATCTAGGATTATTCAGCGACCATAAATGGATGTTCTACTACAGGACACTCGCGGCCCGTGGGCCACATGTGGCCCCCAAGGAGCATTTTTGAGGCCCAGTTACCATATTGGCACACAGTGATATATAATAAAATTTCAAAATTTCTCCCGAAATAGGAAAGCTAGTAGTAGAGAAGAGATGTCAAGTGTCAGGACGTACATATACAAAAGAACAAGAAAATCAAATATATTTATTATAATGTATTATTCGAAATAAACCTACGTTTACTATGAATATTGATTTTCTTTGCGGTCCACCTTAAGTTAAATCTTTTTTATTTGGCCCTAGTCAACCTTTGAGTTTGACACCCTTGTTCTACTTATTGTGTACAGTATTACGTGCAAAGCAAGCCTTATCCATCCAAGCGTTCATAATGAAATTGCACCCATAACATCACTAGTATGATTTTTTCTCTTTTCTTCCGCGTTATGTCACGTTCCAGTTTTGGGAGTTACGAGCCAAATAAATATGCATTTTTCGCCTTCTGTTTTTAACATTACCTTACGAAAGGTGTCTTCTGTTAACAAATCAATAATGCTGAAGAAATCTATAATAGACATTTTTCATGTATCTCGTACTTTTTGAGATAAGAACGCTAACTACAAAATTATCCACCAGCATTTGTGTAGTGTGGCAACTTTACTATATCTAGACACCATTTTTGTTGACTAGAGCGCTTGTCGTTAATAAATTACTGGGATGACAACGAACTGAAGCGAGCACACAGTATTATATTGAATACTCACATTGACTATATTCTTAATTTTTTCTATTATTGACAATCTTATGAAAACGTAATATCAGCATTCTCTCTGATTTTTATAACTTTAAAAACTCTCATAATAAAACTTCATCTCAATTATTTAAACATATATAATTTGGGACACCATGAATATATATATAAGATTTCTTTCTGTATAGAATGCTTTTAAATCTCAGAGACGCTAAGTCGAATTAAAATATTTGTATCGTATCAGAGGTTAAAAAATATGCATAGTTGAAAGCCATCAATTGCTTAAGAGAATATGTTTCAACATTTGCTAAGGAAAATTCCTTTTGTGTTTATTAGAGTATCGGGGAGTTCATTAGATTTGTTAATAAAAAAAATACGAGTTCTATAACTTTTCAACGCTTATAATGCTGAAAACGTTTCAGAGTTAGCAATATCATGTTCTGAGTTGAGGGATGTTTAAAAAAATGTTTCCAAAGGTTATCATCTAATAAATACAGACAATTATTAAATAAAACTTTATAAATGAGTTATTAAATATTTAATATATTTTGTGAGTGTTACTCGAATAAAAATTTCCTTTGCACTTTTATAACCTGAACTTGAAGTAATCAAAATGTTTTTATTATTACAATGATTATTGATCCCCATATTTAATAACACAGATGACAGAGAGAGCTCAATTCGATACATACACAGATTTTTAAATCGTCCTAATAAGTCTTCTTTTCAGAATTCAACCCCAACGTGTGTATAAAAATTCACGACTACACCTATTACATAATTAACTTAAACTCTTTCAGTGATAAAATAATATTTTTTATTAATCAATTTTTTTCAGTCCTTGGTTGGTACTTTTTCAATCTTTTTTTCCTTTGTCTTCCACTCATTTTTAGTCAATTTTCTTTTATTTTGCACAATATTATGCAATAAATGTAAGTCATACATATAAATATTTCAACATTGTTGTGATTACAACATGTTTTGACATTAAATGTACTGTCAGACAATAAGTTGTAGTTACACAAGCCAAAGGGCTTTCATTTCATTCTAATTATGTAACTCATCCGAAAATTTAAAACCAAATGTTTATATATAAATCTCCTTCCATTATTTTTGTTCGGTTCCAATTTAATAATCCTTCGATAGATGAAGAGTGAACTATAACAAACAATTTAAAATGAAGAAGTGAACTATATTTAGGTAATTCTATTAAGTTTCATAATGTTGAATGCAATTTATTTTATTTTTTATAATTATCAAACAATAAATAAAATTATCCAAAAAGATTAAAAGAAATTATAAAAAAAAATTTTTTGCGAGATTAAACTCGGGAAATTTGAAACTGAATTTGTTATAATTTTAAATATTCTAAATGAGAAATATGCGTGGAGGAAGTCAGCTTTTCTATTGTTCGAAAGTAATCGGTCTGGAAGAAAAAATTGTGATTCCAAAGTGACTCTTTTAGAGGATACTATTAGAGAAACTGGCGTATATTTTCAGCACTTCGATCCAATGATCAAGATTTGAGAGATTTCAAGTACTGAGAACGAAAGATTGACTCAAGGTTACGAAAGGAGTTGAAGGAACTTGATTTCGTATGTTATGGATGAATGATCTTCATTGCTTAGTTCAATCAAAAAAGATATATTTTGGCTTTTTATTCTTCGAAAAAATAAGAATACTTCACATTGAGTAGAAATTTCAATAGATACTCTCAAATGATGTTAGTTGAGCTTAGAAATATTGCTAATATTATGATTATTCTCCAAAATGGTTGAATGAAATTTTTTCTTTGTTTAATCCAGAAACTCTTTCTAAACTCGATGCCACTAATGAACCTTAGTAAATTTCCAAAATGTTATGCTTTAGCCCAATATGCAAACAGAATACTGAGAATGATTCTAATACAATAATGACTCAATTTTTCGAAAAGTAACGATTTGTAACGATTTTTTGGAGTATTGGAAAATTTATGAAGCAATTGTGTATAACTCAGAAATAGAATGAAATTATCTACGAATTGGAAAGTACATTTGTTTTCCGTACGAGAGATTTTAGGAGAGCAGAATTAAATAAATGAAGAGCGCAGCACAAAGTCATTTATATAGCTATCGTTTCATTTTAGGAGCAACAATTATTTTTCATTCAATTTTGTGTATATGTGACAAATAACTTTTTCTGTGAAATAAATTCTTTTTTTTTCGGTAATTTCTCATTTTCAGTATATTTTCAAAAAGAGGAGGAGGACGTTATATACTAGGAATTATTATCGAAAAAATTTAGTGTATTCTAGAATATACAGTCGGACTTCTATATAACGAAGTCGCTAAATCCCGGAAAAAAGTTCGTTACATGGAAAATTCGTTATATAGAGGTTCATGTTTTAATATACTTTATATACCACATAAAACAATTTTTAAATTCATAAACACTATATATATTAAAAAAAGAAATCACACATTTTTCAAAATTAATATATGCTTATTTTATATATCTTACCCGTCAAAAAAGAAAGAAAGAAAGAAAAACTGCAAGGAAAATAAGGAAAACGTATGGAGAAGAATTAACTGTATTTTCAATATTAAAAAAATAATTTTAAACTAAAATTAATGAATTTGAAGGACATTTTATAATTTTTAAAGCATACTAAACATACATTGTTTTTTAATTAGAACACTGGAAAACTCCACTGAGGGTGAAAGAGGATACCGAAGATGTTTCTAGTGAACTTGGCAATGGAGGTTAAAGGTCGCACGTCTTGGATGAAACGTCCAGAACTCTATTTCTCTCGGCGAGTTAGGATCTAATAAAACCAGTTCAAGATTTATGACTACCATAAAATGTGTTAAAGAGAGAATAGCTGGGATTTTTTTCAGAAATATTTACAAAAAAAAATTAAAAAAAAAAAAAATGGGAGAACAAAAATTGAATAACAAAAGAAAAAGTTCGTTATATAGAAAATGCACTTCGCTATAGAGAGGTTATTTTACGAAGAAAATCTTGAAATGTTTAAGGTTCCAGGAGAAAGTTCGCTATTTAGAAAAATTCGCAATATAGAGGTTCGACTGTATTTCACGACCCCAGTTCAAAAGAAAATGATTATTCAGATCGTTTAATGTTTTTTTTAAATTTAACTTCCTCCTCCATCCATACGTATATTTAGAGAAATTTCAAGTATTTTAGTTATAGAAGACAAATTCTTGATTAGAAATAGAGGAATTCAGATAATATATATATATTAAATTAATTTCCTTTTCGAGTAACTTTGCTCGTAATTTATTCTTATCATTTATTAGGTTCCTGCTCTTTGCAGAGTCTTTAAGGATACTTTAATGCAGTGCATCAGAATGTGATATATCTAATGAACTGCTCTTACTCATTCAAAATTCATTCGTCATTTCAATGCATTACGGCAATACATATTTATGCTTCGGTTTATACTTGACTTTTTGGATCTGACAATATCCCAAAAAGGGCTTTTTTTTTTCAGAGAAGTTTTGTGAGAAAAGGTATCTCAATATCTTTTTGATGGGTTATTCACAATGTTTTTTCAGAAAGTATTATACTTTGCCCTAACAATATTTAACAACTTATTTTTCAAATTTATATTTTTTAAAAATGGATGCACCATTCAAAATGTTTACAATTCTGTTTAAAACTCGAAATAGTAGAGAGAGATTCATCGAATACGTGTAAAAATCAATATACTAATAGTCTTTTATTTGAATTAAGCATATATATATCAATTTCCTGGACTGTAATTTGAGATACATAGCTTTATCAAGTGTCGCATTCACTCAGCATGAGAAAGTATGTCGAAGTGAATAATGCCAGGGACCGTTATTTAGTCCTTCGAAACAAATTCGATTGGGTAGTAGTGAATAATTCATGTCAGAAATGGATCAAGTACTTACTGATGGGCAATGCGAGTAAACAAGGAATGCTTTCATGGAAAGGAGAGCAAACTTTAGTTATGTAAAACTGTAACAGCTGTTAATTAGGAACGAGGAGGATTAGAAAGGTATTCTGTTCATCAAAGCCTCAGTTGAATTGAAATTATATGTTCATAAAAGCAATTGAATTGAAAATGTGTTCATATGAACGTTAAAATGCGAATATTGGATCAAATAGAATGTGTGAGGAAAATATTGATTAGATTTAAAGATAACTTTATTTATGTTAGAAAAATATTTTTTTTTTTTTTTTTTTTAAAAAAAATTAAGAATAGAGGGGAATTTTTTGTCAAAATAATACATAGAAAGTATAAAATATTTTTTAAAAGGAATATTACTTTACTTAAAGTATTTTTTATCCTTCTCTTAAAAAAAGACATTTTTTAAGAATTAATTTAATTTTAGAAACTTTTAAACAAAAATAAAAATAAATGACGAAATCTGCGTTATTATTAAAGTTTCTCCAACAAGTAGCATCCCACAGTTAAAACAGATGAGAAAATTGACACTAAATTTGGTATATGGTGTATACACAAGAAGCTCTCAGAGAGGGTTTTTTTTTTTTTTTTTTTTGTAGTTTAAAAAACTCCACTAAGTTGCGCGTTGCAACGACAATTTTTAAAAAAAAAATGTCTCGCACGAAATATATAAACATTTTGAATATTTATTAACTAATTTTTAATCATTTTTGTTGAAACTTTAATTGCAGCGGCGCTACAGTCGCTTTGTTTTTGTGTACAAATGAATATACGCTTAGTGCGTTATCTGTACTGTGCCCTTGTAATGTCAAAGTAAAAGTTGTTTCCAATAATTTGAAATATTTCAAAATTGAATTATTTCAAAATAAAATACGTTATAAAAATTTCTACACATTTTCAAATATAGAAGATGATAAATGAAAATTTTATGTTCGACTTTATTCAAAATAGTAAAGATAACTGAAAAACCAAAATTTCCAATGTTTTCTCTACGTTTCAAATATGATGATTGAAGACTGATTTTGCAAGTGATGCACCACATTTCTTACACATGAAGGCTTAACACCTTGATTTCTTTTTTACACTCTTGCTACTTTTAGCTTTGTAATGCTATTGTTAATGAAGGATGATTTCATTAATGTTTGATTTTACTCACAAAATTTCCTTTTTCTGACTAACGAATTTTTTGACTGTATATTTTTCACATTTTTTTTTTGTTACAGAAAGCACTGAAATTTTTCAGGAACAGCATGTCGGAAGTTTTCATTTTCTAAAAAGACGATTTTTCCTTTCACACGGTTTATTTTACACAAGAAGTTGAAACGATTTTCTTTCATACGGCTATTTGTTTCGTACAGAACAAAGCCAGGCAAATTTTACCGGCTGAAATATGAAATAACTGAATTTGATTTAAGGCATTTCATTTTCAAGGTATGATTTCTGCTTATAATTGCAGCACCATTAAGGATGAAATATCTTGTTGATTAAAAGTTCACATTTATTCAGTTGCGTAAAAACACAAAACAAACATAAAACAAAGAGCAACAGGAAAAACATCCCACGCGTGGCTTACAGGACGTTTAAGGGAGGGGGGGATTCTTTGTTCGGTCAAGAGATAGTCGTCTGATCCCAAGCAGAAGCTGTTCAAATAATAACATTCCTGATAAAGGCCTTTCAAATTGATCCGAATACTGATGCAAGCTTGCATCTTCCTGGAATTTTTTTTCTTTCGAAACATTTTCATCTTAGGTATCATGAAAACTAATTTTTATAAGATCAAGGGTTCGATTGCATTTAGAGATATGGGTCATAAACACGAAATAATTGAAATAGATAAGTCGAAGTACAACAGAATATAACTATTGATTGTTATATGATATCATTTTCAAATCATTGAAATAACAAGTAATGATCATAAAAAAAATAGACAAAACAACATTTACTTTTAACGTGTACAGCAAAATGGCTACATTACATTTTAGTAAATATTTATGTCGTGAGGAGTCTGTTAAATGTTTTCATTTTAGGAAATATTGCAAAAATGCTATGGTTTATTGTCAATGGTTGACTGTAAATCGTGCAATTTTAATAAAATATCCACAGAAAAGTTTATGATGAAAAAATTCATTAATTAATATCTTTGAATCATTTTTATATTTTTCCTACACTAATAGCTAAAACGTTTTTATAAGAGTCAGCTCTATTTTTAATATATATCAAGAACGGAGAATTAATGAACCAGAATCGAATTACAATTTAAGAAAAAGCTGTAGAAATATATGAAGTCTTATCAGGTAACAAAAATACTAGCAAAGTGATAAGCAAACAATATTAGAGATGCAAAAAATGTAGGTGTATTTAACCTTTGGGGAAAAAACAGTTTCTAGATATAACTCATATGTTTGCAATATATATATATATATATATGTAATAATTCCCTCTAGTATCTTTTTAATTAACTCCTTTAAATAATCTTCTTTAAATAACTTTTAATTCTTTGGTTCAAAACTAACGCTTTAATCTTAATCGCAATCGAATAGTAACATTGCATCAGAAATCTCGCTCCCACCCGTTCTAACCAATCATATCTCTTGTTACAAAGGAACGCGATCTTCACTCCCGGTATAAAAGCGAAAGTCTTTTGTGCTCATTCTTCTTTGTCTGCTTGCACTCGCCGTGTAATTGTCACTGTGTTGCTTGTGTCTGTCTGCGTGTTCGTCCCTGTTTAATTATGATGTACCAATGGGATTGTCTATTCAAGTTATGTGTATCAAAATAAAAAAGATGAACATTAATTCTGAAGATGTCTCCTGAAACCATATACCAACAATCCATTACACTACCACCGGTTAATGCAACAACAAGTCGGCAGGATATGCCACGAAGATGTGCAAGAAAAAGATGAAAGATTAGAAGAAATAAGAAAAATCGTCGTAGATACATCAAGTTAAATTTCCATTTCATGTTCCCAGTGACAAGAAAGTCAAAATAATGTGAACGCTACGGAAGGAAAATCCCGTTTGTACTCCTTCTATGAAAGTTCCTGATGTGTTCCACAACTTCGTTAAAAAAGAGAAAACTCCCTTTCCAGTTTTGTGCGCGACGCCTTCATTCAATTATTCGTATGTGATTCAAAGTTTGTTTTCGTCAAAATCATCCAAAAAAGTGTTATGAATCTTCAAAATTTATGATAAAATGTGAAAAATTTTACGAATTGTCTTCATTGGTATATGAGTTTGGGTGAAGTTGAAAGTGCTTAATTATGAATATGGATGAGGATCCATTCAAGGTGATTTCAAGTGTAATCTAAGCGACTCAAGATACAATTTAAAATTTTTTACACGAGGAAAAATTCATATCCATTCGAAAGGTTTATTTTTCTTTTTCTTTCAAAATTATGCAAAACATGTTTTTCCATTTTGGGTTAAAATTATTTAAAAAGTATTCTATATATTAAGAAATTCAATTTTCAAGATTTTTTTTTTTTTTTGCTTATTTTATACAGATATATATTTTTTAAAAGGGATTTTGATCATTGATATTTTTATGCTAAACATTTCATGAAAAGTTATTTGATATATTTTTAATAGTGTTGTGTGCAATATGTGTATAAATTATGATAAAACAATATGTATTGAAATCAGAAGTATAAAATTTTTAATGTTTGATATTTGAATTTTTTTTGATAATTAATAGCTGCAAATATTTTGATTTTTGTTAATATTTCAATTTTATATTTTGGTATTTTATATGTGATATTTAAAATTTTTAAGTTAAATTTTTAAATTTAATTTCTGCATGATACTCAGAGAGATCTGGTTTAAAAATGGCAAATAATGATCATACCAATTTCACTGTAAATGTGTTAATAGTACTACCAATCAAGTCCCTAGAGAACCATATATAATCCCTTTTGATTCTGAAAATGGAATATGAGGATAGAAGCCTGGTTAGAATATTTTAACAATGCATGCACACTTAACAATAAAGATAATAGCTGGAAAATTGTGAATATATCAAAATATCTGAAAGGTTCTGCTTTAATCCATTACATTAATTCTTGCCTTAATATTTCTTTGATGATCTTTGCTCTGTCCTTGTTGAAAATTTCTTGAAATATAATGCAGTAAATTTATCAGATTTTCTCACACCACCAACTAAAAAATCACTTGGAGCAATATTTTCGCAGAAAACTAAATTGTGGTAGACAGTTAGGTCTATCTCCCCAACTAATTTTGGAAAGACTTACGTGGAATGCCCACCAATGTTAAACAATTAATGACTAATCCTCTTACCTCACCTACAGAATGGCGCATGGTAGCTACACGCTTAATGAAAACACAAGCCCCTAAGCCTGAACAAAATGCTTATAGACAAACTGTACCCATTCGACTAAGACAAAGTACTTTCATACCTCAAAATTACAATTCTTTTAGACCCAATTTTCAAAATTTTAACATAACGCGTCCGCAACATCTCCCAAATCATCATGCTCGCAGCTTTGCCAATTGAGGATTTAGGCCCAACCACCACACACATTTTCAACATGGAATGCCACCATCTCCCCCACCCCTCATGTAACATTTGTATTCGACAAGGCATTCCCAAAGCTTACCATTGGAAACAACAATGCCCTTTTAATCCAACTCAATTAAGACAAACACCATTTACTTGTGACTTATCCTTGCCTACTACCACTGCTTCCCAGTGCACGGGGAACCCTGTAAATACGCAGCAAATCCCAAATCAGAGACAACATCCCTCTACTGAGGCCCAGAATATTGACAATTACAAGTGTCTGGACATATCTCATCATTGTCAAGCCTAGCTAACTTGGACAATCTATCTATTCAATGTAAAAATAATGTAAATATTGTTATTGACACTGGATCCACTTCATTTTTAATTTTTGGAGATATTGTAAATAAACTTAAATTATTAAAACAAACAGTTAGACCTATACATATTAACTAAGCCCATGGCAATTTTCAATTAAACCCAATATGCAAAACTTTTCTAAGAATTGGACAAATAGAAAGAAACATAAATCTATATGTTATTAATAGTAGCATACCATTAAGGTTATTAAGTTTACCTTTAGACAAAGAAGTCTACTATTTTTATTTTGAAGCAAACTTAAATGTTTCCATGATGTTTTTCATTGGTGATATTTTGATATTTTATACTACAATTTTTTGATTCTTACTTTCTGTTTTCATTCCTTTTCAAGTGTTTATTGTTTTTATTTTTGATATTGTGTATTTTTATGATGTAACGTTTATTGGTGTAAACATTATTACTTCAGCCTCTCAAAAAATATGTGAACATTTTTGAACTTCAATACATTTTGAACTTTATTATTACATTTTGAATTTTAATACATTTTGAATGTTATTTGTGGGCACTCATGTTTTACAGTTTTAACGGTGCATATTTGTTTTTATATTATCTAATTTCTGTGTTGGAGATCCTGTTATGTCATTACTGTGTGTGGTTTAAGTAAAGGGAATTTTTTAAAATAATAATAATAATAATAATAATTTTTATTCAAAACTTTTAAATATAATATATTTGTAAGATACGTGGGGGTGTCAAGGACCCTGACGCACACACGCGTCTTACAGAGGAGGGTAGAATGTAATAATTCCCTATAGTATCATATTAATTATAATTCCTTTTAAATGATCTTTAAATAACTTTTAATTCTTTGATTCAAAACTAATGTGTTAATCTTAATCGTAATCGAATAGTAACATTTCATCAGAAATCTCGTTCCCGCTCGTTCTAACCAATCATATCTCTTATTACAAAGGAGTCACGCGCGATCTTCACTGCTGGTATAAAAGCGAAAGTCTTTTGTGCTCATTCTTCTTTGTCTGTTTGATTTCGCATGTAATCGTCGCTGCCTGCTTTCACCTGTGTGTTTTTGTGCTGTTCAGTTTAACGTATGTTGTTTGAAATGTCATGCTACAAGAAATAGTAAAAAGTATTAAGTCTCCTCAAGTATGCCACGACAACAAAAACATAATTTTTAATATTTAAGAAAAAATCTATTCGGCGTAGGGTATTGCGACATAGCCATCTGTCGATAGCTATGTCTTGGGGTTTCCACGTAAGTTAGAGGTGTGGGATTATCGGAAGGATGAGACATTCTATAATTCTTAATATGACTTTTATTAAGAATTTAACTTAAACTACTTATATATTGAACAAACTTATATTAAGTGAGAATAAACCAAAGTACGCCGATTTAATTAACTCTGATCGCGCAATTAAATCACTTATCAATATAACTACACTGGTGTGCAAAAGCAACAATGTAAAAATTTAGCAGATAGCCATGAAATTGCAGAAAAGGAGGTCTGGAGATCAGTAGAGGGAACACGTAAGTCAGTAGAAACGTCATGCGTATGCAAATAT
>BMAV01022168.1:302652-341647 GCA_019973955.1 Trichonephila inaurata madagascariensis | reverse complement strand
ATATATATATATATATATATATGACATGTTTCGAGTCAGAATCAGAATAATTTTAAAAAGGAACTTTATTCAATGAATTCTCGACATCATCTGACGCTAACAGGCAGAGAGAAAAAGAAACGCTACAGTGAAATTTAAATGTTTTACCACTTAAGCCAACTGTGTAAAGTATCTCTTATTTTATGATATGTACTTGAAAGTTAATGATGACGTATAGAGCTATTAAATATAATGATCTGGGATCAGAAATGTTTAGTGGTTAGGCCATATGTTTCGGAGAAATAATTGGCTGATTAATTTAATACTTGAAGATGTAATGAAAAATAAAAGTTAAGTGCTATATAGGTAATTTAATTTTAAATCTAATTTAATTATCCTTACATATATATATATATATATATATATATATACATATTGCAAAATATAAAAAATAGTGTAAAAAGGCTTATCGATATCCGATACTTATGAAATTAAAAAAAAATGAAAGTGAGAACTTATAAAAAGCGAATAATTAATTTGTTTTACAAGGGTCAATGGTTTTTAAATACATGCATGAACCTGTAATTGTTCTAATCGTCAGTATCAAGCTCAATTTCAAATATTTTTTCCTCCTTCGACTCTAAGCCGCACCCGGTTTTCAGTACTCCTAACGTTGGAAAAAATGTGCGACTTACATTCAAATAAATACCGTATACGTAAATGGAATTTCGAGATGAGCTGACTCGAAAAGAAAATGAGCTCAAAATTAAATCAAAGGACCAAAGCCTTCTTACTCACTCCGAATAATTTCGTGCTATTCGCATGGAAATTTAGAATGGAATTAATCAATTTATATGTATGTAACAAGTCGGAAGGTTTTGAATAAAATGGAAAGAGGTTTTAAATTTAATGTAGGGGAAAGTATGAAGGAATGTATAAAAGTAATTTTTCTAATTAACATTGACAGCATATAACTATTACTAATATAAAAGTCTGTTTATTATTTTGTGATTGTTGTTGAAAAATTTAGTTTTATAAAGACAAAATCATTCATTTATAAGTACAAGACACCATAATATTGAATAAACTAACTAGAAAAGTTCTTAAGAGGAATCTTTTTTACTATCAATTCTTATCAACAATTTTTCTTTAAATATGATTATTAAAAAATATCATGAGCAATATCAAACGTAATTGAAATTTTTTAAAACGAGTTCTGGGTGTAAGATATGCTAATAGCCCCCATATCAAAATTAATGTGTTGAAATTATCTCTCCCCCTCTCTCTTACTGTCAATCCTTCTCAAATTCACACTTAAAAGCAAAGCAAGGGAAAAAAAAGAAAAGAAATCCACTTCGAAATTTTAACAAAAACAAGATAAATATTTTAAGGATGCGCACATTTCATGGATCGACTTACCATCACTTTATTACTTAAAATTTTTTTTTTATTTTAATTCATTTATAACACTTTGAAATGTAATAAATTCCTGAATAATAAATTTTGAAGCCATCCACTAAAGGCAGATTTAGTAAGCTAAGACACAGACAAACATTTTGCTTTATTGATAAGTATATATATATATATATATATATATAAGAAGGATTTGAAGTTTCTGTCCTTGTCAAAATTATTGAATGATTTTTCTGTAAGTGCCTGAATAACGTTCAGAAAAGAATCAATGGAAGAATGGGAAAAACAGAGCAATTTCTCGTTTACTTTTTTTTTATTGGTTTTCAAATGACTTTAAATCAAACTTTCCGGAAACCACATTTTTCCTTTGAATTGATTAATGAGATTTGCGAAGGGTGTAATTTTGATGAATGGAACCACAAAGAGAGCCTTATAATTTATTTACTTTAGAAAAAAACTTTAAGCGCAGAGAAAGATAAATGAACACCAGTGTGTCACTTGTAAGACATAAATGCTCGCTCTCTTCCAGCGGATAATTTACATGCGGAATTGATTTATGCGTAAGCCTTTTAATTATGCTAATTATACACTGTTGCCAAAACGAAATAATTAAATGAGCAACACAAATGAGAGTAAGTTGTTTACTTGATATTTTTAGGAGCACTTGAAGATGTGCTTGAAAACTGAATAATCAATCAGCAGCTCTTTCAAGAGGTGTGAAACAGCGTTCCGAAAAGGTAAGTGATATTTTCTTTTAGTCATCTATTTAAATTAGATTTAAAATTAATCACACATACATTTAGCTTGAAAGAGAAATGATTACATTTTTGTCAATAAATTATTCACGTTTTATGTTTGTTGTCTTTAATTATAATGTTGTTAATATTTCTTAAGAAAAGAGTGAAGAGGGAGCTTTCTTCAAAGTTAATGGCGATCAAAAACTTCAATTAATAAATTCATATTACAGCTTATATAAACGAAGGTTTGCAGATTATGAGCAGATATGTGTTAAGAATTTTCTTTTCTCTCGAGTTGAATTGTAATGGTAATTTTTTAAAGATATTTAAGTTATGACATATTTTTTTTTAAATATTGTTTTTGTTTCAATTTTTAGTCGAAAGCAAAAAAATTTCATTTCCTGTATAAATAGAAACAAATGGTGTGACTGTTTAAAGGAAGAAATGTAAGTAGAAGAGCTTAAAATTCCCATTTTTCGACAAAAGTACCGATTTCAAGTAAGAAGGAAAAATATGAAGAGAGAAAAAATAACGAACGCTTTTTGATCAATTGATATCTATCTAATGCAATAGTAATATTCATTGTCTTCTTCAACGATTTATGTTGATAATAATAACTACAAATGTTTAATTTAAAGGAAACAATGTATTTAAGTTTATATATAGTAATAAGTCCACACAATATAAAAGTTTCGATAGTAGTTAAAATTGAATGGTATCTTCCACATTGTGAACTTTTATTGCAATCTGTATTATGGTCAGCAAATATTTCCTTCTCAAAACAAAAAGCAAAAAATAAATAAATAAAAATAAAAAAACAAAAAAATAAAAAATGATTAATTTACAGAACATATGTCAAAAAATGTATAAAAAGAGTTGAATCAGAAGTTTATACAAAAATGCATTATTCAGCAATTAAAAGTTATATTAAATCTATTATAGTTGAGTGCGCCTTTTTTTCAATAAGTCCAAAATGCAAATTTCCTTTGAAAACACTAAGCCTCGTATTACCTGTAATTTGGATATACTCCAAATCCCTGTAATAGAAGCTCTTACTCAAGAATACTATGGCTTGTCCGTGTACGCTGTTCGATACATAATGCTCCAACAGGATTTAAATCGGGCTTTGTATTGGTCATTCGAGAATGAATATTTGAGTTATTTTGCACATGAAACTAGGCTGTAGAGATGGTCTCATTATTGTGTTGAAAATTGCGCTGTGGGCTAGATAAAGTTTTCTAAAAGGCTAAAAACAAACCAACCTTTGATGCCTGTGTGTAATGTTGAGAGTTTTGTCGATTTTTACGCATTACCACAGATTGTCTATCGTAGCATAACGCATTTTAAGCCGTCAGTGAAATACCATCTTACTCTTTTGATTAAAACCTCGAATTATCATCAATAATACACCTATATACTTAGCCTATGCAGTTAACATCTTAATATTGTTTAAAATAACTATATGATAAACAGCATGGAGTTCATTGCAATTTTTGTATTACAAGCATTTTTATCCAAACTGTTTGCTTATTATATTTAGAAATAATATATACCTTGAACTTGTATGGGTCTATGAATCCTATCTGCTGATACTGAGAGTCAATAAGTTTTTTTTAATAGGGTTGCGGATTGGTATTTTTACCATTGCAGACCTAGTACATTCCCCAGGAGCTGGTATCAGTTTTTAGTGCTGCACCCTATAGGTGATACCAACTGCCGCAAGTAATTTTGATGCTCAGTTTCCTTCCCAGAGGGATACACCTGAGCTCTGATGATGCGAACTTGTTCTAGGAATTTGATTTGGCCGAGAGCACCCAAGCCAAACAGGCACTCAAGGGATCTTTTACAAACCGCATAATCATACGACATGGACGCTGTCGATTTTCTGCATCATAAAAATCCACCGATTTGGACCGGGATTGAACCCGCAACCTTAGGTGCAGAAGGCGAGTGGCAAACCAGCTACTCCCCCCCCCTCTCCATCCGGCGAGAGTCAATATGTGCTTTTACTTATAACTTGCTCTACAACCATTCATTACATAATAACCAGCCTTTTAATTTTTATGCTATTTCTTTTATGTATAACACTTGGCCTTCTTGATCAGTATTTGTCTCGATGAGATATCACCTATTTGATGATGACTCAATGACACCTACAGATCCTACTCAGTAGATAGGCTCTTGAAAAAGTTTCAATATCCAAAATATTTTTCCCTTCCGATGTTTCACAATTTCCGTATTCTGCTTAATTATTCACAAAACTGACCTCTGATTCTTGTAGGACCATAAATAAATAGTGATATCGGATGGAAAACTTATACACTATTGAAAATTCTTGATTGTTTTTGAATTTTTGTCAACCTAAATTTTACTTTTCCTTCATAATTAAACTTGTATTACGAATAATAGTTTTGTTTGTGACAAATGTTTTCGGTAAGTTTCAATAATCTTTTTTTCAGAAATTCATATTTTAATTTTAAGAAAGAATTTCATCAATGTCTAAATTTTTTGTGTGGGACACTGTATATAATGCATTAGTCAAAGGAGAAAATAAACAAAAAAGGTTGAACATTGTATTTTTTTCAAGTAAATAAAAGAGGTATGTATAAATCACTAATAAGCTATGATTATAAATAACTGTGCCATATGTATGTTGCATATATATAGATAGATTATCAATAGCACATATAATGTAAGTCTCATCTGTTAAGTTTAAAAAAATATTGGTGTGAAGGTTCTATTAACGTCTCACTATAAAGCTAAACGAAAGCTATTGTTGTCGGACCTCGTAATTTTGAAGCATGGTTAAGTGACGAGGACTACATCTGTGAGCTGGTACCCCATCTCCTAACTTCCACACCACACCTAAGGGAGGACAATTGAGTCTCGGCATATTTAACATGCAACAACCCCTTCTACATGGCGGGTCTTCAAACGGCACTAGGCACGAACTCATTACACGCCACAGCTACGAGTTTGTGACCTTGACTACTAGGCTACCACAGCCATCATAAATTATTGGAGAAATAAACATTACATTCATAGAACATTAAAAGCAAAAATTTATAACTTAAATATGATGTTTAGGCTTTTAATAGATGAATTTACTATAGTATTCGTATCCATTAAATTTTTGCAAAAAAAGACAATAAATCTTGCTACATAAGAAATTTCAATGAGGATAAATTGAGAAGTTTTTCTCACTTACCAAGGATTCTCTAATTGCATTTTTTTCATACTTTGAACAATTTCTTGATGTTTTTCTTAGTTAGTACATGTACATGAACTATACAACATAAGTAGGATTTTAACAATGAAAAGATTATTTTTTAATACCGATACATATACTGTCTAAGCAAATGGATACTTGACTACGAAGTGTTGGATCCAAAACTAATGGAGTGTTTAATGAATTTATAAGGCTTAATCTCTCGATATACTGGCGCAGCATTCAAATCTACCCAAAAATATATATTCAGTATAGAAATAAAAATCTAGAAGTTTCTCAGATGTACAGAAATAGTTCGATTTTACAGTTATTATAGGAATAGAGAAAATTTTATGCAAGCGTATATTTTCGAGAACAACTATATTACTACCTGAAAAAGCGCTTAAGGAGTTCAAGTTGAGCATAAAGAACTGCTTACCATCTTTTGTGAGATGATCTATCTTTTCGTTGCAGAAAGCTGTTATTCAATTCAAGGTTAATTAGATATTGATCGGAAGATAGCAACTTCATAGCTCTTAAATATAGATGATACAGAGGATGGAGTCACCCTTATGGATATGTTTGAAAAGTACAAGGCTACTTCATGAATAAATGACGAGGCACTTCACCAAATTATTCCATCATATTTTCGCAGAGTTGGAGAAGATCAACTTAGAGTTCACCTGAAACCACACTTGACAAAATAAAATAATTGAGGAGATTTTTTGTATCGATTGGTTGTAACTAGGATCATAGCAGTTTTTAAAAGGTTAATACTAGAGTCACTAATAGTGTAAAGTTAAACACAACTTACAAAAGTCGGACGAAGTTTGAAATTTCTACTTGTAAAATGTTTACTTCTTAAATCATAGTTACCAAGTTATTCTTACGTTATTTATACACTGAAAAAATATTTTAATAAAAAAAACTTATTAAATTATTGTTGAATTCATTTTGAGGAAATATAAAATTGTTTTTACGATCCTGAAACAATTTTTGAAGCAAGATTTTAATCGAATTCAGTATGTTCCTTCAGTTAAGTGTGTGTGTGTTCTACACATTTTTTATCCCATGTAATGAACACACAATAAAAATGTATTTTTGGTAATACGAGGGAATATGTTTGTTCTCGAATTACTGAAGGATGTGTAAGTAGAAATCTTTTATAAGAAGTTACACCCGAAGATGAATGATCAATTATTTCAATTTTAAAGGATATATAAAATAATTACGACATATTTTTAGCCTCATACTTAGTTTTACGGTACCTGAGTTAATTGATATTTTAAAATTAGCTCATATTGCAAAAAAAAGAAAAAAAAAGAAAAGGAAAATAATATATTTATTAAAAAAAACCCTAAAAACTAACTTAAGGTTTATCATTTATTCAATAAATTAAAAATAAAGTCGGACCTCTATATAACGATGTCGCTAAATCCTGAAAAAAGTTCGTTATATGGAAAATTCGTTATGTAGAGATTTATCTTTCAATTTTCTTCATATAAACCACATAAAACAAATTTTATATTCATAAACACTATATATTAAAAAAAGTGATTAATTACACCTTTTTGTAAATTAATATATATTTATTTTATACATCTTACCTATAAAAAAAGAAAGAAAAACTGCAAGAAAAGTTTCTTTTGACACCTTTATCCATTTCCTGAAGAATTGATTTTTTTCTATGATGCTCAAGCACTTACGCTTTGATATTTCCGAGCTACAAGAAACGAAGTTACCAGTACGACTGATCAATACCACGAATGAATGGAGACTAGTTCAAGGACACGAGACACCACTGAGAGTGAAAGAGGATATCGAAAATGTTTCCAGTGAACTGGACAATGGGGGTTGAAGGTTGCCCTTCTTGGAGGAAATGCCCAGAATTATATTGCTCTCAGCGAGTTAGACACCTAATAAGACCAGTTCAAGATTTATGACCACCATAAAATGTGCTAAAATAGAGAAAACCTCGAAATGTGTCCAGAAATACTTCAGAAATATTGAGACAAAAAATTGAATCACAAGGGAAAAAGTTCGTTTTATAGAAAATAATTTCGCTATTGAGAGATTATTTTACAAAGAAAATCGTGAAATGTTCTTGGTTCCAGGAAAAAGTTCGCTATATAGAAAAATTCACAATATAGAGGTTTGTTTTATGGAGGTTCGACTGTATATTTAATCAGTTCTTTAAAATTTTAATTTTTATCTATGCAATGAATTTTTACATGCAGACATCACAGGGTGTTTAATTTCTGAATATTAATTTGCATAAAACGTTTTGTTTTTGCTTCACTTGAGAGTTATTCATTTGTTTTTTTACTTATTCCTTAAACTTTTCTACAACAAATAATTTAAAATCAAAGAACCTTTTATTTTAAGATTAAAGACCTTTAAATAAGTAGAGTATTCATAACATGTAAATTTTTCCCTATGAAACATTTTTTAAATTTTGAGAGTAATTTCGGATTCAAGTACTAAAATCTAAATGAAAAATAATGGATATTTTACTCTATGATCTCGGGTAAAAAATTTTAAGATTCAGGTAATGTAATTTATTTAATTCAAAGATCTTTACCTAGTGTGTGTGAATTGTAAACATTTTCAATCGTATTTCAGAGAATTGGTGATATATATGGTAAGCTTTGTAGTTTTATGCCATAATCCCTTCTCAAATTTTCAACCACATATTTTTGCAAATTAATGAGCCCTTTCTTCGTATCGGTCCTTAAATAAAGTGTACAATTACATTTACGTACTGAAACAATTACATTTTGGTAACAAAATAAAAGTGGAGTACATTATTAAAAATTATTTCTAATGAAAAGTATAAAATTATTTCATAATCATTGTGTTCAGAACAAGTCATAAAACTCTTGCCATTAGTGGATGTAACTTATTTGCAATGTAAATTGAGATTAAAATATTTAAAATAATGAGTAATTGGTTTTTTCAAGTTAAGCATCACTGTATGTAGGTAAAAAAAATCACAATTTACAGCTGTCTCCCTCCAATATGTTTTAGTCATTTTAGTTATGCAATCATTAAGAAATATATAAAAATAAATACAAATGTTAGAACATTAATATGCATTTTTATTTACGCATTAGCTTTTTTAATATTAGATTCCGTTGTTTTTATCGAGGTTTTGTAAATGAAAAAAAAAAAACTCTATTTTAAATGCACATGATGATAATGATTCCTAAACATAAAAATATATACATGCTGTTAACCATTAAAATTTAAGTACCGTAAAGGAGGGATGAGATACAAACGTCAAATTGGCATGAAAGATAGAAAATGCTGGGATACGCAAATGATTAGTATTTAAGTCCATTCGAACTACGCAAGAGGGAGTATCTCAAGATCTGTATAAAAAGATCAATCAGAATCGCAGAATCTTCAGAAATCGCATTTGAATGTTGATCGTTTGTGAGAAAACCTCATATAAGGAGAAATGACTACCAGTCTTCTGTGTTTCGTCAATAAAACATATTTAATTTTTCATTTTTATATAATGCATTTATATTACATCTACCCGATTTTCAACCTATTCCCTATTTATCATGATCGTGTTTCACTTAGTACCAGAAGGAGGAAATAAAAATGGCAGAATCATGGACTATTGAGCCTATTGCTACTCGCACTGATCGGAATTCAGCGACTGGCTCACGAATATGGCTTCAGAAAGAGCAAACTGACACTGCATCCTAGAGATAACAAAACTAGATAACTAGACTTAACAACAAAACTAGATGATGGAGGAATCCGTGTTTGGAGAATGCACATGCGGCCTACTTGTATTTGATATCGTTATGCGGGCCCTGCACCTGGTGTTATGGTATGGGTATGGGTCAACACGAGCACCTCTTATTCATATTGTCAGTAATCTGATCTAACAGCGTTACGTTTCTTTGATCCTAATTCAGGTAGGTGACTGTATCTTACCTTTCAGGCCTTCAATTTCATACTTCAACAAGATAACACAAGGCATCATAAGATCCACCATTTGCACACCTACCTCGACACAACGAATGTTCGATTGTTGCCCTGGTCAACACATTCTCCAGTTCACCCATTGAAAACATCTGGTCATGTGTTGCTGAGAATAAGCTGCCACCGTTTGATTGAAGTGTGGCATACATTTGAATCAGTATGGAATGACTTGCCCGTATCTGTCATCTAAGTCCAGTTGGGTTCGATCCTTAACTGGGAGCCATTTTATCTGCTAGAGAGGGCAGTTATGTGTTCTAATTTGCCCCGAAATTGCCTACAAATTTAATCATGTCCTTTTCCTATTACTACTAAGCTGTATAATTGCAATAAGTAAAGTTTTGCTACTGTCGATGCTACAATTTTAATGACCGGTGGGGTAGTTACTAAACCTTTGCGAGACTCGGTCTAATTTTAATATGTCATTATTTTACTCTGTTTTACCTGTTCTACTTACAGAAAAACTGTTGCTCATTTTCCAATGAGTTTATAAAAAATATGAAGAATTAAAATGAATAGCATTTTATAAGCCTTTAGATATAAGTTTTCTCCCTAAGCAGTTGAAAGGAGAGATGATAGACTGAATAGAGTATGTAATTAAGGCTACATGTAGAATGAATAATCAATTTTATATAACATCACATTTAATAAACACTGCAGAATTTCATTTGTTAAAAAGAGAGGAATAAACTACACAAATCATCTTATTTTAAATTGTCGAATAAGATTTATGACACTCCTTTGGGCAATTTCCCGTCTTTCCCATTTGTTAAGAGACGGAAATGGTAAATAATGAATACTAATATAATGTACAAATTACTGGAGTGTTTAGGCAAGAATTCAATGTATTGATATTCGTTGATTGAGCAGTATCTTTGATGAAAAGACAATTGTTCCCAGTTTCACTTTACACAGACATGTGTATTCCAATTATTTTTCGGAAGTAATGTCTGTTGCTCATTTGTGTGTGTGTTGAGAAGAATAAATTGTAAGGAAGTGTATATATTTCTCATTTGGTTTCTGTTCTCCTATTAATAAATGCATTATTTTTGTTTAAACTGCAGTATATGTTCACTTTCAATTTTTAAATTCTATGTGAAAAATTATACATATTCATTTCATTGAGTTCATTTGAAACAATTGTAATATAGAAGATGTTAATAAAGGGAGTTTTAGATACACTTCAACTTATAAGGAAAATATGTATGAACGAATTAATTTTTTATTAAAACGTTGCGAAGTAACTCAACAATTGTTTAATGATTTATTTGAATATAAAATGGTATGAGTATTGATATCAAAAAAAATTTCTTTCCTACGCTTTTGGATAGAATGTTGTTATTCATTGGGAGAATAGTCACTTGGGATTCATTGGTCGTTAAGTCGTTAATCCGATTCCTTTGCTAGAGTTTTGGAGATCTTTTAGGCTTAATCCACTGCTCATTAGAGATAACCCTCTGGAGAAACTCAATCGATTACTAAATTCCCGGAAAGATAAACTAAGAATCCGGTCAATCAGAGAGATAATGCTTTAAATTCAATAGCATGAGTCTCAGAAACATATTTTTTAAAATGAAAACGTTTTGTATTGATCACTTTGTTTTTTACTGATTTAACAACTGATTAATTTTTTATCAACGTACGTGGTTCACTGACGATGAACATTATAATTTTAAAGCCCGTTCAAGTGAAATACGCATTTCAAAGACATATCTGAGAATTTTGCCCCTTTTTTAATTTTTGTTACGGATATGTTTTTTTGGTGTAGATTAAAACAGTATAATCCGTTGTGTTAACTATTGAGCAACCATAGAAATAATTTTGACTAAAATTATTCATATACATACCCTAAAAACAAGCATAACATAAGTCAACAAGCTCAAAGATTTGTCTTGTCATGTCTTTGCTTGTGGTATAGTTTGAATTATACACATGCGATAGAGATAAAATGTGTTAGAACTTATTTATAATTAGAATAACGTTGTTTTTATTCCAATATATATATATATATATATATATATATTTAATTTCCATTATTAATTTGTGGATCTTAATGTTGTTGACATGATGGAGTAGGATTGTTGATTTTGATTCACATTTGTTTGATGTTGAGGAACATTTAATTTAAACAGCAAACATACACACACACACAACACAGAACAATAGACGATGAACAAAAACTTAACATAACATTATAATATAAGTGACAACCGGTAGTAAGGCGTGATTAATTTACTTTGATGTTGAGGTGATATGTTTTTGAAGTCTAGAATTTTGATGAGGCATGTTCTTGGAGACTGGTTTTCCATTGTTATTTTACATTTAGGTGTTTAAGTTTTAAGCGACAAACACACAAAGCAGCAATTATTTACAAATACAAAGAACATCGGGCTACATGATGTGGAAAAGATGCAGGTGAATTTTTCATGGAAACGGGAGCTTTTATATGAAGTGGCAACGGAAGTTACAAAATTCACATGACTTCCGTGGACAAAACTTCTGATTAGTGGAAAGACATCGTACGATGATGTCGTATGTAACCTTACTTTAAATACGATGAGTTAAATTTTTAAGAGATAAAGTTATGATTATATCCCGTTACGAGGGTAAACTAGTTAATTATTTACGCGTGAGTCCTGAAGGTTCAGGTCCATTACAAGTTTAAAAAAAAGCAGTTTAAGAGGAAATTAAAGGGAATTATTACATTATATACATATATAAATTTCTCTGTCTCATTAGAAAAATGTAATTACATTATGAGCGCATATATTTGTAACAAATAATAACTTTCTATATGATCCTACAGATCACTTTTTTTTATTTCATTTACTTTGGTAAGGAGCCAATGTATTATTTTCAGAAAAGAAATTATGAAGCTCAACTGATGCTATTTTAATCCAAATTTCAAAATTATTGTTATAGAATTAAAAAAATAATTGTAATAGTATTCCTGCTTTTGTTGCAAAAAGCAATAAATCGAATTTAAAATACTCTTTAAATGTCATTTATAAAGTCATAAAAAGATATTACGTGATTGTAGTTTTTTTTAAAATCTTCCATGCCCAATTATATCAAATTTTATTCTCAGGATTAGCTACTATTAGCTCTTACAGATTTGTTCATTGACTTTTAGGTAAAGCTTAAATTTGTTGGAAACAAAATTTTTTACATCTTTTTTTTTAATCCTATTGATTTTGTATTGTTTCTGTTATCAAAAGCTTCATTTGCAACGAGAAGTGATCTCAACCCCTTTGAGATATCAATTTCTTCCGCAATGCTTTACTGAATGGTGTTAACATTTATTCGATGGTAGATTCTTGAAAGCATCGATCGAAAAATGCTTTTAAAATGCCCTCGTGTATTGTTTCAAAGGAAGATAACTAACAGATATACTCACTGAAGAGAAAGTACAAAAGCAGGGAGAAATATATTTATAGGTACCCATGATAAAAGAAGTGGAATGTTTTTATAAACGTCTGTTGCACACTAACTCCCTGAAAGGAAGGAAAAAATTGACTCGATAGTTTAAAGATGAAAAAACCAGAAGAAGTCTTGAGAAATACTTTTTCTTTTATACGATACAACGGAGGAAATATTGTATGGATGAACATTTGATGATTTTCAGAGAAAAATTTCATAGTCGCTTTTCTCCAGGATGAGAGGAGAAATTTTTTGGAAAAAGCACTAAATATAAAAGAAAAAAAAAATTGCGAGTAAAATTCAATTCAATAGCATAATGTTAAAAGCAGTTTTTACATTATACATAACTAGAGCTTCATCTAAAAAATGAAATGGATTTTTTTTACGTTGATGAATTGAATTAAAATATATACTTACTAATTACCAAAATATAGAAGTGTTTATTTTAGTATAAAATATTACAATATGTATCATTATCTGTAAAAGATATATTTTTAGAAAATATTATTTGAAATTAAAAATAATTTTTTTAACTATAATGTAAGAAACCGTTAGATTTTACGTGAATTAAAATGTTATCATAGAACAAGCATATGTCTTCAGAATATTCATGATGATGCTCTTTTATTCTGTAACAACTAGGTTTTTAAAGGTTGTATACAAAGAATAATAAACTTTTACAAAAATTTTATTTAGATTAAAACAATAAAAATCTCTAATTTTCAAGAAACTAATTGATTTCTTGAAAGCATTTATTTAAAACTGTTTTATGTAATTTTTGTTTTGCCGATACCAGTTGCATTATATTTAACTAATAAATCGAAATTTTTCCCTCCGTTTTGAAATAACTGAAAATTTTATACATAGCATTGATGAATTTTTAGAAATTTCCGCGTGATTTAGTATCTAACCCACACGGCGTACACCTTATTTTGACATAAGATTTGACAATGCTTTATCTCATCAAAAATTTTATTGACTTTACTAAGCCAGAAAATACAGGGTGTGTCCATAAATTATAACGCCACATGAAAAAAACCATAAGAAATAAATGGGACTGGTATCTATTTTTTATCAATAGAGGTAAAATAACTTAATTATAAAAGTTATCGATCATAGTTTACTCGTTGATCGCAAAAGCAATATGGATTCAAACTTGGATGTCAAATGTAATGTATGGATACCATATTGGGTATTAAATTAGGTGATATTTTTTGGCTGATTTTCTAGAAATAGAAAACAGTTTTATTTTGGATGAATAGTTAGTTTCTTCTTTTTCTGCTCCTATTATTTTTTTTTAAAATGTTATTTAATCCATTATTTCAATCAAATGTTTTGTTGAACCTCAATTTTTAATGCTAGAGTAATAAAATAAAATATAATTTAAATATTTTTAAAATGCATATATAAGAGTTTATCATTAGCGAGATTTAAACAAACAAGCCTTTTAACATATTAATTGGTTCATAAAAAAGTGAATTTGTTTTCTAAAATATAATTTGATATTCAAAATTTGATATACTACAAGGCCTTATTTTCAGCATTAAAAGAAAGTGTCACAGACAAAAAAGTTGATTAGCAAACATAGTTCAACATTACATTGTGCATTAGTAATAGCATAGTTCATTACCTTTGTTATTTTAAAACACAAGAGTAAGGTTCAAGCATGTAATACGATGGAAACATCAAATATGCCATTACAATTGCGTAACTATATAATTGAAAATAAAAAAAAGTTTTACACAATAAATTAGAATATAATATCGCTCTAATATACATATAAGGATACTTTATTTATGACATATAATAAACATTCTATTGCTTTTTCAAGCTAAATTTTCTTTTCAACTTTAAAAATTCTCATTTATTAAAAAACATCTAATACAAACATTCAGAATATACCATCATTATTTATAGGATTCGCCCTTTAAGAAATTTGTTTTAATTTTCAGTATTCTTAGTTGATTTAATAAAATTGAGAAATATTCTTATTCAAAAACCTACAGTTACACTGTGTTAATTATAAGTGGAAAATAATTGCGAGGATTTTTATGAACCTGCGTAACCTCTTTTCGAACTGAAGTAGTTTGCTGGCCATTCAAGATGCAACATTAAGGCAACAAAAATATCGAAGGAGAGTTTATTTCTGAGAAAACACAAAGGTTAAATCATGAAGATAGTCTTTTTTTCAAGGTGAGAAGGACAATGAAATCAACATAGTCTCAATTGCCGACACTAACCACAGCTACACGTCTCGTCACTGAATGAAAGAGGCCTTCGATACATTGTTGAGGTATGACAGCCTATTTTTCCTCCATTGATTAAGTTGATATGGTGTAGGAGAGAGTGGTGTATGCCAGGACAATTGCCCTCCAATCATCGACCAGACGTGTTCGATAGGTGATAGATCAAGAGAGCTAGTAAACCAAGTCAGCAATGCAATCTTCTTGGGAAAAAAAGTCTTAAACATTGCGTATTACGTCAGTAAGTCATTCTCTTTTAAATCCATCGATTACAGATCTGTTTCATTGTTACTTGGTTTTGTACGATACGATCACAGATTTCTCGGAAGGAAAATTGGCAATCTCTATAAGCAGCCATTTTCCCTCAATCAAAGTGCTGGTATAACGCTCGCAAATGGGAATTAATCATGACCTTATCTCTCAAAAAGTTAAAAATTTAGGGACTTTAAATCAAGATGATGCAGTCTTGCAACACCCACGTATCTGGACCAATCTGAAAAACTTTTACCGGAAATCATATACCTTAACAGCTTCCGGTTGACCGTAACTATAAATAGACTAGATCTCTAAGGCGAAAAAAATGCTTTTGTGACTGCTTTAAATGTACGTGTGTTTGTCTATTTGTGTTTGTGCCGCCGCTTTACCCATTTGTTCGTCAATAAAACATAAATGCTTAGCATCTAAAAGCCTCTTCATAATTTCAACAACTGCAACAAATTGATTCCATCCAATAAAATGCTTAAACCAAGTCTGTATCATTTCATATGTGTATGTATATCTGCTTTAAATGCCTCATTTAGGATTAATTTTGCCGAGAAAACACCTTCATGAATCTATTCGTCCAAATCGATATTTTTTCTAGACTGTTCAAGTGCCCATTAAAGATGATTAGCTTACTTCTTAGTGCATGAGTATCATAGTTGAGAAAACACTGTTCTAAAGAATAGAACTGACTACCATGAGCAGAGAAGAAAATAGTGGAATAAGTTGCTTATTGAAATCTGAAGTGAACAGAACAGTTTAGTGAGTTAAAATAAAATCCTCTTTCAGCAGTTGGATGTACAATAAGAAAGATGTGTAGGAAACAACGGATTTCTGTGGAAATCAAGAGCAAAGTGTTCTCGCTTTTTATATGGAGTTTGTTCCCTATCCTTTCCATTCTCTCTCCTGATATATCTATAGAAAGCGCTATGTTGAAACTTTCAAGACAAAATTCCTGTAATTGACACTCCCAAGAATTACAGATGGAAAATATTTGGTATGAAATAAAGTACCATTGAAATATTGTAAAAGAAAGAGAAATCCATAAAACTGGAAAGGAAACGCGGGAATTTTAACTCTTAGGTGTATGTCTTAGTAATTCTGCTCTGTATTTTCTGGATTTCTTACCGCATAGCATACAAATAGGTTTAATATTTTATAGACTCTCAGTATTATTAATAAATTCAACTACAACTACTAGTCGGTAAAATATATTGATTATTTTTGAAACAGTAATTGTCCCAAATATTATCTTAAAATTCAGATCCCTTAACTCATTTTGTATTTAAACAATTATATAATCGATGCTTAATTTAAAAAATACCCTATCATAATATGTATTTAAGGGTAGAAGGATGTGAGACAGAAAGATATCTCAAGACCATTTTTGGAACTTCTTGTGATGGTGTGACAAATTGAAATCCTTTTCTTCTCATCCATTAAAATGTAGTTGTCAACCTCATAAAACATTATTTGAAGTCAAAATTATTCTGAATTCTGAGACTAGTATTGATCCGAGACTGGTTATGTGTAAGAATATAAACAGAAACAAATTACTCGTCACATTCAATATTTGCTCACAAAAGAAAATGGAAAAGCATCTTTAAGTTTAAAAATACTGAATACCTATTCCTTTATTGTTTTTAAAACAAGATATATTTTTCAACAGTAGAAATCTCAAAATATTAATTTCCTAAGAAAGTTCTTTGAATTATTCACGGTCGAAGTCAGTTTTTGATGACGTATGATATCTAAATTCCAATTGCTTCAATGCTGCGATACCAAAGATGTTTCTGATCTGTTTTCTTTATTTTCAACTTATGGAGGAATCTACAATTATCCAGGGAATATTTCAAATTCACGGAACGTTCATAGCCCGAGGTGGCACTTATTCTAACACATGCTATGTCAATCACGCACCCATCAAAAAACAAATAAAAGCGAATACAAATAAATATTGAAAAGGAATAGAGTATTCCTTTTTGTGAAATGAATATATGAATTGATTCGGTTAATCTAAATAAAAAGTAAAGTATCTACTAATATCAAATAAAGATAGAAGTAAATTAATCCCTGGTTAAATATTTATCACATTTCACTTAAGTTAATTTGATTATGAGTTTTAATTTAATTTCCACTTTTTCCAAGGAACTCCTTTTCCTAATTATTCTTGTAGAGGTCCTTTCAATACTTTCTTTTCTCTTTTCTGTATTTCAACATTTTGCTTTGTATATTTTCATTCTATACCCCTTTGTATATATCCAGTTCCCAAATGCATTGTTCAGCCATTACTTAAAATAATCATTTTTCAATCGCTAAAAATGTTTGTTCTCATCTGGGGAATTGATTAACTTCTGTAGGATTCTAAGTAAGCAGAATACCTCAAGCAAAATAAAAGAAAATGTTTTTCATCTTTTAAAGTAAAAATATATATAAAAAACCTGTATATAAAGTATTTATATGCGGCAAGTTTTTGACTCGTGTGATTAGGTAGCGAAACAAACTCAAGTATGCTTAATTGAATCCAATTATAAAACAAAAAAACTATGGAAAGCTCCTACAAGAGCTTTTGCAAAAATCAAATGCGAATGCATTCACAATTTTTAAAGCGATAAAATGCCACCAGAAGGTATAAACTGACAGTTAAACTAATTAATAAATTAATAATATAGAAATATCATTAATCATTAAATAGTCATATTATAGGTAGTTAAAACGAGTTTTTTTAAAGAGTCTTTTCGCTTTTTACTAAGTGTTTTTTTTCTATTATTGTTTGAGGAAAAAATGTTGAATCCTCTAAATTCTGGACATTTGAAGAGTTGAAAAATCATGATGAAATACAGAAAAGAGCTAGCTAATTAAAAAAAATTATCTCATCATTTAAATATTTAAGT
Source organism: Trichonephila inaurata madagascariensis (assembly GCA_019973955.1). Lineage (NCBI taxonomy): Eukaryota > Metazoa > Arthropoda > Arachnida > Araneae > Nephilidae > Trichonephila > Trichonephila inaurata. The sequence goes on along the minus strand of BMAV01022168.1, from coordinate 323,496 downwards.
GTGGAAGACTTCTATAGGGTAAACAATTCCTTTGAATACTTTCTTTATTTACACAAACTCAAAATCAGAATAGATTCTTTGCGTTTGTTATAAACAGATGAAAAGGGAAAAAAAAACAAATAAGGGAAAAATTTAACAGTTTTTTTTCATGAACAGTAAAATTCTTTTAAATTTTTCTAGACAGTATTTATTTTTCTGTCTTAAGTGAGATAAATTCGCATGAGATTTTTACATTGAATAGTGTTTTTTTTTCAGTCACTTAATTTAAAAGAAATTTTCGATGTTAGCTTAAAGTGAAATTGTTTGTAGCCTTACTGTTCCAACTATTTATATATTTGTAAAATAACTTTGATTTGTACACTAAAGATTCAACGATTGGATGGGAGGGGGAGATTATATTTCTTCCGATATTCATTTTTTTACAGTAATTTTGGTGCATTTTATCTTGAAGACCTGACTAAAAGACATTTTTGAAATTTCCTCCGAATGAATTAAATTTGTTCTTCATTTGTAAATAAAATAAGTTTCAGGAGTGTAGGTTCAAAGTGTTTTAGTTTAATCCTTACAGGACCATTAATGCTAATTATTGCTAAGAGTAAATATTTATATATAACTGTTTATTCGACTCTAAAGCATAATAATAAGAAAAATACATAACAAAGAGGTTTTTTTTTAAATTTTATGGTAATAGAATATAACTCTTCCCAAACAATTATTTATCATTATCAGGCATTTGTATTCGTTTGTTCAAATGTCATCACTTCATTATTTCACAAAATTATACTTACAGGATAACTTAAAAACTTTGAGAAAACAGAGTAATATATTATTAGGATACAACAAACTGAAACCGTTTACATAATTACATTCGGCATACGTCCCATTATGAATTACTATATAAAACATGCAAATAAGTTTGTAATTAAATACGACAACAACAATTTTAAAATGTAGAAAAATGTTTCCCTTAGTCGTGAAAGGGCTAATACTGGCAAAATATATTGAAAATTGAAAAAAATCTATTGAAATTATTAAAAAAAAACCCCTGATGTGTGTATATATATTAAATTACTTCACAAGCTTAATTTTCAAAATACTTCAACATAAAAAAATCATGTATCAGGCAAAAAAAAAAAATTTTTTTTTTTGAGTGACTATACAAAGTGCAATAATAAAAAAAAAGAACACCAAGAATGAATGCAGAAAAACTAATGTAAATAGACTAATCGAGCGAGACAACATCAAGAAACAAAAGATATTTATTTCAACATGATATAATAATATGATGAGTGGATAGCACCAGGTGATCAATAGATAGTAGGCCCATCATGGGTAGCAATACGTCTTTTAGCAGAGTTAAGGAGAATGTCAACTGTGGTCTTGTGAAGAGTATGTATATGCTAAGGAATCATGAATCGATTCTTGATGTCACTAAGGAGTATTCGTGTGGTGAGGCTGATGCACGTTCTCTTTGTTTGGGTTCAAAATTTTGATGTAGGCGTAGTGTGGAGCCGCGGTCGCCAAAGTGGTGGTCCGTGGACCACTAGAGGTCCACGAGAAAATTTCGCTGGTCCCCAGAAAAATGTGGAATATACTTACTCTTCACGTTATAAGCCATGTTTTGAGATACATTGGAACATAATTCAATTCAGAACAATACGTGAAAAGTTATAAAAGCGCTACTTCATAGAATAACGCGACGGTAAATAAATCGTACTGCTATTGCTGCATTGTCTTAGCCACATGTTTTATCTCGTCTCGTTTCGCGCTCTTCTAATGTTTCACTCTCCTGTATGTCGCATATGTATATCAGTTGAAGCATTTAAATGTGGGCTTACGGACGTATTAACTTCAACATAAAATATATTCAATGTATTAGTTGGGTTATTAAGACAGTTTTTGTGTATTTTCTTTTGTATATTAATGTTTTTTAAGACAGGTATAATCTTAAATCTTAACCACATTCATATTTTTTTTATTTAATATATATATTTATTGGGATAAAATTAGTTTGACTTTTCTGAATTTTTTGTCTTTTTTATTTTATATTTCATAATTTGGTTACAATTAATAGTTTCATTTTATTAAGTAGGTACATTTTATGTGTTCTTAGATAACAATTTTTTTTATAAATATATTTAACACTTAAAAAAATCCTATTAGTGGTCGATGGAATTCAATTATGAATTTACTGGTCCAAAAGTTTTACAAGTGCTGGTGTGGAAGAGAATCAAATACCAGCTCAAGTGTCATTTGACAGAGGCTCCAAATTACAAAGCCCGTCGCTAGCAACCTTCATATGGATTCTAATTGAGACGTTGATAAACAATCAATCAGTCGTTCCCTTCTCTTCTATCGTGCTCAACCAGTGCGAGATAGCTCAACTTTTGAGAATTCTTACATAATTCAGTAAGCCACGTCTACCCTGCAATTTGTATTTCTTTCAGTTCATTTCTTCTTGGCTCATTGTCATGCATTAAATCAACAATAGAAATAAATTTAAAAAATTCAATGGATTCATAATATGTAAAAAAGGTCAAAATACATGGGACTTGAAAAAAAATTTAAGATCGATGTAGAACTCTGGATGAAAAATACTTTCCAAAAGGACTAACCGCTCCTCCGTAAAGAAGAATCAAATAATTAAAATACTTGACGAGAAAATCTTTCATCTTCTATCCGTTATTAACTCCCAGACTACGACCGACCATAAAGACGCAGTATATTTTATGATGCGCTAAGTAGAATATTTTTCTTCAGTGCTATTTTTATCAACCGACTTTGATATATTTATGCAACGAAACAGCTAACAAGTTTTCAATAAAGCGTAGCAGCGAAAACTTTATAGTCACGGTTAAATCACGAGGACAGTTAAATGTAGAAGACAACCAAAATCATCTCACATTCATTTAATTTGTCGAGTGCATCAACATTAATCCTTAAGAAGAGCTCTTCAAATGCAGGTTACCAAATTTGCTTGAAGTTTTAACCTTCACTTTGAAGGAAAATAACTTACAACAAGCATTGGATTATCGACTGAAAAATTTTTCGAGCCTTTCTCTGAAATCGTATCCAGATTTTCTTAAGCGATTTGCTAAGTTTTATTCTCGCAAATGTTTTTCAATTTACCAAACTTCTTACATGAAAGTTTTCTATTGAAAAAATATCCTGGAATGACAGGTTAATTTCTTCAAAGAAAATGTAAAAGATGAGGAAATGTACGGCGTGTAAAAATTTATAGTGAGTAAAATTTTTGTAGTATAGCAATGAACATAATTCAGAAGTTCCTGTTGATGATTTATGTAATTCATATATACTATAATAAATATAAAATATGCATGTGTACAGTTCTACCAAAGGATCAAATAAGCATACAAGTTGACTTATAAGATTTATTTGGGCGATATTAGTTCAGGGATAAGAAAATTTTATGCAGGAAGATTATTTTTAATCCTACAAATACTTCAAACTCATCTATAATCCAATGTCAAATTTGAATATGTATCAAAATGCAGACTTAAGTTAGAAAACGTGCACCAAGAACGAGTTGTTCGAAAGAGAGAAAACCTTGTGGGGGAAAAGATTATGCACAGAATGCAAAATGATTAAAATTTCAGAAAAATTGAATGATTTATTTCAGAGTTACATAGTTACAAAGTAACGAGATCAATAAGGTGTTGACCCACTCCTAGCCTGAATGAAAGCTGCCACACGACGTGGCATAGAGTGATAATGAACCCTGATGGTCTCCTGCTGTATTTCTTGCCAAATTTGCTCCAATTGTCGGGCCAGGTCATCAACATTTCCTGATAGAAGCAGTCGCTTTCCCAACATATCCAAGACATGCTCTATTGGAGAGAGATTTGGCGATCTGGCTGACCAAGGAAATGTTTGACAAGCTGTAAGATAGTTCATAGGGATACGTGCCGTATGTGGTTTGGCATTATCTTGCTGAAAAACAAGGCCAGGGTACTGGAAAAGGAACGGTAGCAAAACAGTTCTCAGAGTGTCATCAACGTACCTCTGTGCTGTAAGTTGCCTCTAATGATGACCAAAGGAGTCCGGCTGTGAAAAGAAATGGCACCCCAGACCATAACATCTGGTTGAATGCCTGTGTGGCATTCTATAGGGAAAGCAGGATCGGCACGCTGCCCTGGGCGTCTCCAGACACGTCTTCAATGATCGTCAGGACACAGTTGGAAGCGGGATTTGTCACTAAACACTATACGTCCCCAGTCAACATGATTTCAACCTGATTGAGGCAAGCACACTGTAATCTGGCTCAACAGTGTGCCGGCATGAGTGGCAGGTAACGTAGTGGTCAGTACAAGCGTAAATTTTGCTCTATCAGCCGTCTGTGGAGGGTCATGGTGGACACTCGTGTGCGGGTTGCAAGTCTGATGGTTGATAACGATGAATCATGTGCTGTGGTGACAAATGGTCTGACAATCAATCTGTCCTCCCGATCGGCTGGGACTATGTCATCCGCTACCATCATGACACCGAAATTTGCCTTTGTCCACCCATTCTTGCCAGCATCTTCTAATGGCCGCATCGGTTCGACTCAAATGACGAGATATTCTCCGATTTTCCCAACCTGCCTCTTTCTATCCAATGATACGATCTCTTTCAAACTTTGACATTTGCTCGTAATGAGCTTCAATCCTGCGGCAAGGCATTTTTTCAGTCGTTGAAAGGTATCCTAAATCGCAATGCAACAGAAATTTTGACCATCAGATTGAGAATCCCTTCTTATATACACATGCTGAGTGCACAGTTTCGATGCGCTGTAACTTCCACTATTCATTCATTGGACACCAAATTTTAATCATTTGTATGTTTCAGTACAAATGTCTTTCTATACGAAATTTCATTACAATCGGGCAACTCCTTCTTGGTGCGTCGTTTTTTTTTTTTTTGTTATAGAGAGTGTATATATATACTATATAAAATAGATAAATAATCATACTTCTTTAATTCTAATGATTTCTTCACAAGCTCAAAACTCATTATTTTCAGTAAAAATTCACACTAAAAAATTAGACTACAAAAACTCAGAGCAAGGGTTTTATTCGAGCGTTCTCTCCACATGTGCTCTCTCTCTCTCACTATATTTATACACACACTAGCGCCCTCTGGAGATAAATATTCATTTATTATTTTGGGGTGTCACAAGATTATTTGCACAACACTGAACACTAATCTTCATTCGACAGGGGAAGCAATAGCAGGATAATACTTATTTCCCAAGAAAATTAACTAGAATTTAATTTAAAAAATTACAGATTATGTTTATAGAAATTTAAAAAACACGAATTATTTAATCAAAGGATTTTTTTTCCAATTTGTGTTTATTCCAAGATAGGCAAAATAAGCGGATTTGTTGCCCTACTTCCCCCTAAAAACAATACATTTCTCATTTGTATTTCTATCCGATTTGTATAAACCAGTCATTACATGTTAAAGAACACTTTTATTTCAGTCGGATTAATTAATTAGATTACCATTCCTGGAAATCATGTACTAGAAACTCTTAATTAGGTTTTTTCTCCCTGAAAAAATATTTTTCGAGCATTAGTCGGAACACTTAAAAGTTATTATCTTCTGTCTTTTTTCTGCTTGTTTAGCAATGTCTACATTTTTTTCAAATATAAAAAATTTTACCTGTAATTAACCTTTCCTTGAAACTTTTTAGTTAATTTTTTATCACTGCCTCTTATTCATGTGTTATTTTTTAATTATAGCTTTTCTAATCATTGTGGTATCTTCTACCCATCAGACGTTAAATTAGTTGTTCAGGAAAGGCAGTTTAAGGTGTTTTTCAACATTTCGTTTTCTTTAAAAATGGATTTGAATTGAATTAAAAGAAATATATGTGTTTAGTTCAGAAAATATCCAAATAATGAGTAATTAAATAATTAATATCAACTTGCAATTTATATTGAATTAATGAATTAAAGATTAGAAGGGAATAACGATAAAAACTGTAAAAAGTGGACATTTTAAATGTAACATATTTTATTAAATGAATAATGCACTCATTTTTAATTTCTTTACAGCCCTCCTTTTTTATCATTCAAGCTCCTTTTTTTTCAAAAAAAAAAAAAAAAAAAAAAAAAAAAAAGAATTTTTTAAAATTTTGATTTGCAATGCTTACGACCTTCAGTTCAAAGTACAAAATCAATATGCTATTTCTTGAATTTACTATTTCTGCCTAATTTTTTCAGTAAAAATTATAATCATTAATTTGTTTTAAATTCACCAACACATTTAAGAGAATCTTTAAAAAGTCAAAATATTTATTTTTAATTTGGTTTCAAAAGCAGAATAACATTTGTTTTACACTTCCTAATCACTCAAACATAGTTGAACAGAAATATATCCTGTTAAATGTCGAATTTCAAAATGAAATTCCCATTTTTTTAAAAACTTAATTAAGGATAAAATTATTAAAAAAAAGCCCACTTGAAAGAACAAAATAATAAACTCAATGAAATAATACTCTTCAAAAAGTATACTCTAAAATTTTCATTTGAGTTTAAACTTTTCGAATTGTTATCTATATTTTGATTGTACGTATGAGAATGCTCCCCATTTCACTATTTGAACAAATGCTACACATTTTCTTCATCAGTGTAGTAATCACTTGCTAAAATGTTTTTTACACATTGGAGATAAAATAATGTTCCACACTCGGATATAATAGAACACCAAAATATTCTACAGCAATGTTTCTATGAGAAGTCGTTGTTTTGAAATGTATTGGAGAACATTAGTATTCCACACTCACTTTAGAGTAAAGCAGTTTCACATTTTGGCAATACATACAAATGCAAAGAGAATACGAAATCTTTCATAAAAGAGTGGGAGGGTAGGGTCAACTATGGATGAAAACACGATAAATCATCTCTCTACGTGAAAAGGATATCGTGAGACCAATTCAAACCGAATTGATTTGAAGAGAAAACCGACATCGTGTCTCAATATTATTGCCAAGTCAATCCTGGTGTGTGACATTATTTATTTGGGTAAACAAGATTTATTTACAGAAGACAATTTTATATTGTGAGAATGAACCTTGGATACAAAAGCAGAATCTCTGTAAACTGTATAATTCAGATATGCTTGTCCCACTACATATTGAAGATATCAGAGTTAGAAATGTATCTTGTTTGTCATAAACTAAGTACGTTTGTGAGAACCCGGGAAAAAGATTCCATACTTCTCTCTATTGATTTAACAATATCTTTTTTTTTTTGTTTTCTTTTGCTACATAGTAATATTTTGTAGAATAATATCTTCTGTTTTAAACGTTTTTGTAGTATTATTTAAAGGAAATATATATATATATATATATATATATATATATTGCTACTTGATTTACTTTATTTCAAAAATACTATAATTTAATTATGTAAATAGTTAAAGTTTACTGTTGACTCATATTTATCAAAAAATTATAAAAATAATAACTTTTCAGTTTTGTACTAACCCCTATTTAGCGAATTTCGTGATTTAACGAGCTTTTCTCTTTCCTCGATTAAAATGAAGGGAAAAAACCATATTTAACGAATTTTTTCAACAGCTGAAAATGTTCTTGTATTAGTATATAATAGAAAAAAGTTGGATTCTTTTTTAAATGACATTTGTCAACAACAACAAAAAAAAAGACTTTTATTGTTCGCTGTAAATTTTGACTTGAAAGGGTGCAGATGAGTCGTAAAGGAGACCTATCGTGTGAGTTTTGAATAGGACAGGAAACTACTATCTTATTTCCTCCCACTGCTTAATACAGGGGATATTTTAACGATTATGTTACATTTGATGATAGACTGCAACTGAAGTTGAGGAAATTGTCGATTTTTCGGAGTCAATGAATAACGATTATGATACAGAAACTGATAATGAAACTCCTATCAGACATTTTCTAATGATTTACATTGTTTGTGGAAACTGCAAAAACATGCAGCAGAATGTAAATGAATATTTTCTTCTCTGCATAAAGTCGAAAAAGAACTCTTTCGAGTCAGGAATCAAAAAGATTGTCAAACATGTATTAATCAGAATTTTAAAGTTTCTAATTAACTGATACGTAATAATTCACTAACGGTATGTTTAACTGTTGAATAAAGAGTCTTTTTTTTTATTTCTTACTATGGATATTCGTAGTTGCTTATAGTAAAATTTCTAAAAAGTAACAGCAAAAAAATTTGTATTTTGTTGACCCGATAAAACGAATAAACCCGAATAAACAAACAAAATGTTTGGTCTCGATGAATTCGTTAAATAGGGGTCCGACTGTATATATAATTTAAATTACTAACTCTCGTTTTGAAAATAATTCAATTAGCCCGAATATAACGCAGTATTTTTTTTTAATTTAACGGAAATTTTCCGTTAAATAATTGACTCGTGCTAAATTTGAGGTCAAGCTAATGGAATGTTTTTTCTAATAATTTACTTCGCTTATTATTACCAGATTTTTTTACGATATTTAATTTTATAGGAATGAATGTAATCTGTGTTGTTATTAAATGAGTACTTATCTGTCTGACTGAATATTATTTTCTTTGAATCCTTTTATGAGAAATAGATGGTGCAAATTAAATTTGGATATTTTTTTCTAAATATCTTTATGAAAAATTTTGGTGTCGCGTTATATTCGGGCTAATACAGTAGTTTCATTTAAATTACAGCTTAGGGTAGTAAATCCTCAGCATATTTTTACTCAGCGGATAATCAAATTTAGGAAATGTAATTAATTTTTCAGAGTAACTTATCAACAGGAAGCAATTAGCAATAATAATGCACGTCAAATCCACAGACAGTAGCATGAATTTCAAATCGGATTAAATCAATGAAATCCACAGTCTGCTCTCTAGACCTGACTTCATTTTTTTCATTTACTTTTCATTTTTAAGGCACCTTCAGAGCCTTTCTTGTGAAATAATTGCACTTTTTTTGGACTTTTCGACAAACATTTCTTTTTGCTGCCAAATTAAGCGAATTGGCGAGATTTGGTGACCAAATTAGTCATCAAGTTTGTCGCCAATGTTTCTTCTATTTATTTATTTATTTATTATGATTGAAAGAATATTCTTTCCGTCCTCAATAACGTTTCGGCAAAGAAGCAAATGCATTGCCAAGTTTTGATAGAATTCTATGCACAAGAAAATATATTTAATCTTAATGTGTGCCTTATATTTAATCTGGGAAATATTTCTATGAATCGAAAGACCACTGCTAAAATTTTTTAAATACCAACATGTTTGCATAGAACTCTTGCTATTTTAAACCTATATTATATAAGCCCTAATAGGATTATCTTTTTAGTCAATAAAGATGTTTGTAGTTAAAAAAATGTAGAGACAGATTGGAGGTATTTTCAATAATTAAGAAAATTCTAAGAAAGGAGTTCCCTACAATATTGGGGCCAAGAATTCTGGCCTCAATGAATTATCTTCTGTTGATATAAAGACCTAAAGAGTTCAATTAAAAAATCCAGCAAATTTGATCAAACATATATTCGACTTCAGGTAAATATTAGAAAAAATAAGTAAAAAAAAAAATCACTTTTTTTTAAACTTTTCATTTTAGTACAAGTCTTTCAAGCTGTCTCGATAAAAGGAAATAAGCAATGCATTATTAAATTTGTGGAATAGGTTCGTAAACTCAGGAAATTTAAATACATTAATTAAATAGACACAGGTTTTTTTTTAAATTTACGAATTATTTTCAACTGAAAGACTAAAGACAACTGTCAGACGAGCCCGAGTTTGGGATAAATTATCATTTTCGACAGCTTTATAAAACCCAACAACTTTCATTCACAATCCAAAATCTTAACATTTATTTCGTTAGTGTTTAATAAGAGTCATCGATCCCCCTAATGAAAAAAGAGAAACGAGCCTTACAGTAGTCGCATATGATGTGTAACACCTGACATGTTATCTTAGTAAATACGCAATAATAACTTATATCCTGAAAAAAATGAATTAGGTATGATAGGAAATAATTTTCTATCGAATAATTATATCTTTAATGAAAATTTTATTTAATTAACACAAGGAGTAATGCAATTTTTTTTTAAAAATAATTATTCTTGATCAATTTGGGGAAGAGCGGAGACAATAGACTTATGATAACTAAAATATGACACATATACTTGTGATTTCAAAGTACTTAAAAACCGTTGAAAAACAGCGTCAATAACATTACCACTGTTAGCTTTCGTTCATTTCGAGCTTGAATTCGTCATTCAAAAAAGCTATGAGTGGCTCAGATTTTGGCAAACTGAAGTTAAAATCACCCCTCAAAATCATGGGAAGCGAGTGATAGTTTTCTTTAAAAGAGCAGAACCACCTTCGGTATATTGTAAAAGTACAAAATGCAGAAAATCTTTAATTTTTTGTACCGTTTGATTTCAAGAAATGTATGCGACCACCGAAATCACAGTTTGTCCGTTTTCAAATAAGCATTCTGCCTCACATATGTCCCCCAATATCATTACTAACAATACCTAGTCCACTTGTTTGACGATAAGTAATGTTCATATGAGGAGTCACGACATGTGAGTCTTTCTGTTTGCGATAGATCGCAACACCCTGCTCTGCGGCCCGGTCGTTTAAACTGTACGCAGCACACAATCGAAGTTAGGTATCGAAACACGTTCGTCATTATCTAACCACGTCTCTGACAACATGAGTAACGAATACTTTTATGAAATAACGTCGTCGAAATCTGTTTGGTGAGCCCTTTGGACAATTGAGCAAAAGGATCACAAGTTTATCCTGGGTGAAGTCTAAGACTTGCTGGCAGGTGCGAAGTGGATTTAGGGTATCATTGGGTGGATGACCAGAGTATATAGTTCTTCCGAGCTATAACCTCTTATCTTTAGGATTTTGAGTGATTGTGACGAATTCACTCTTCCCCTTGTTAATAAAAAAAAATACTTAAAAAGTAAAATATACTTATATGAGAGTAAGAAATTAAAATTTAAAACTACTAAAATGCTTTAAGTGCTAGAAAAATATCTTCAAAAATGATGCAAGCACTGAGAATGAAAACAAATTTCGATCAGTGGGTGGGCGAGGTGAGGCCTGACCAATGGGAATGCAGCTTAGAACTCAGTCGTTGTAGAAATGAAAGAAATACATTGAATGATTTGAAATAAGAAAAAATGCTTTTTTAAAAGCTAATAAAAAATAAAGTACATTTTGAAAACACATGAAAGAACGTGTAAATTTAAATTTGATCTGGTTAAATAATTTTCCAGGGAAAATTAAAGTGATTTAAAGTAAATTTGAAAATAGCGAGTTCCTGGGAACCGAACGCGGGGCGATTCATTTCAAGTCAGCTACTATAACCATCAGGCTACGAAGGCTCGGGGAGGGAGTTAAAGTAAGCTTTTAAGTTGGGCGAGAAGAGTGAAATGAATTTAACAATTTTAATTGAAGAGAGGATTCTAAAGAATATTATTGGGTCTGTTAAAATTAGGATCAGGAATATATTTTTTAATATCCAAGATCGAAGGATTATTAGAGGTATCATTTTTTTGAAAGAAGTTAGTTGCTAATTTTTTGATGAATTGTCTGATAGACATCATTTTGCTAGCGGATCTGAGGTCCTTATTCTTCATGAACCATCGAGCTTTTAATATTTGTCGGAGAATGATGCTTTGAGAAACTTCAATTTGATTAATATGAATTTTAGCTGCATGTGCCCAACTAACATAAAAAGTCTTGAATCACAGTCAAATGGCTTTCCAATTTCTCATAAAACTACGGATTTTAATCTTAGATAGTTCTAATAAATATTCAAACTCACTTTACAATTATAATCTCAACAGATACACTTGAAATTCAACATCCTCCATATCACTTGAATCTTTTCATCTTTCTTCAGAAGGTGAAGTTCTCAAATCAATCCATAACATAGATTTCTCTAGAGGTTAGTTTTGAAAACGCGAAGAGAACCCACTCGAAACCCAATGTTGCTGTTAACAATCAGAACCGAAGAAGGATTTTTCCTGGAGATTGCAACATTGTACGCGCCAAAGAGATTCAAGATAGACCAAAAAAAGAATAAACTCTTCTGTCATATTTTATTTTATTAATATACTTGATGTAACTAAAACTCTGGAATGGCTTAAATTTATAAGCTTTCTAATTTAAAAAATACTTAATAAGAATTTTTATTTTACAAAAACGAAATAAAAAATTATTATTATCAAATAAGTTATCTTATTATAAAAAGGTGTTTTCATATAATTCCTCTTTACTACATAAATTAAAGTTACAGATTAAATATTTAATAAAACAAATATTTAATAAAAGTTATTAAGCTCTCAAAGTTTTAAATTTATGCAAATTTTAAATTCAAATTACTGTCACTGGAAATCGAGGGAGTTTATTTATTCAAAGAAGCACTAAATTTATTTAATAGAACAAATATTGACTCGAAGGAGTATGCTCTTTTCTAAATGAACAAAATACTGGTTCTCATTAGGAATTTACCAAACGGAATTGTATTGGTTTAGCTAAAACAAATAAAACTTGCTTAGATTAACAAGACAATAGAGTCTTGGAGGATTCTGAAAAATTATGAAGTTAGCTGAAAATACTTTAATTTTGTCAATAATCAATTTACTCAAATAGACTACAATGACTTTTTATATTATGATGAAACGTGCGTGCCAATTTTGTTTTACAATTCTTTTTTTATTTTTCTGAATTAATAAGACATTTTCGATTTTCTTTTAGACAACAATCTCTAAATGGTGATCGTTTTAGAATTCCGAAAATTGGAGAGAAGATATCATTTTGCAATACAAAATATAAATATATATTCCTTTGTCTAGAGTTCCTAATTATTTTAAAAATTATTCTTTTTTGAACGACCCTAAAAAAAGGATGATGTCTTTCTTAATGAAGCTCATTTTAATCACATAAAACTATTTTTATGTTTTTCAGAAATAATGATAAAGCATTTGTGATATTGTTTGAAATATTGAAATCATAAAGAAATAATATGTATGATAAATAATGTGCTTAGTTAAAGAAAACTTTAAGGATAACTTCATGCAATTAGAAAGGAAATTATTGGAAATTATTTGCGAAAGTTATTAGAGAATATTGAATGATGCAAACGATTGTAAGAAATTAAAATACTTATTATTTGTACTCTTAATTAAAATTTAAAATTTTCCTTTTAAAACTGAGTGTTAATTCTTTAGTTTCATTGTGTGTATTTAAAATAAGAATAAGATGTTTACATTATTTACGTTGTCTTAATAATTTCTACTTTCACCTTGACAATCCAGAATAATGTAAGACCATGTTTAGAATAACAAAGGATATAACTGTCATTGAAGCTACAAAGTAATCTTTCCCCGACAAAGAGCTATTTATACTATACTGAGCAGCTGCCGAAAAGGTAGCAACCTATCTCAGTAACATAACACTTTCCCAAAAGAGTATTTCACTTCAACTTTCCAAAAGAAAGAAATGAATCATTTAGAAATGTTTAAAAATTAATTTTATCTTATAGCGATTTTCAAAAATTTTTAGAATTTGAATCATTACAATTTAGTTTGGCGACAAAAAAATATTCATTAATTATAGTCTGGAAATTGCAAATTTTTCATTTTACGTTTTCGCAACTTATTTCTAGTTAATTGAGGAACAAAAATTATCAATATTGCTTAGTATTAAAACGGAAATTTACTCAATTCATCACAATGAAATCACTTTAAAGGACAAGATGAAATAATGAAGCATTTTTCTGAGTAAAATACACTGCTGGCCACCGTAAATGCAACACCCTGAAGAAAGCATGCAAATAACATGAAATTTACAACATGCATTAGCGGAGGTGAGATATGCAAATGATTAAAATTTCAGCGCAGACACACATCACACGCGCCTGTGGCGCCCCCTCAAAGCGCTATTTAAGGCTTGGAGATTTCGACGATTTCAAGTTCAGCAGTTGTGATTTTTTCAAAAAACGATCAGTTATGTCTCGTAGAAAATAGCGATCAGCTTTTGATCAAGTATCCGAGTTCGATAGAGGAAGGATATTGGCCTACCGAGACTGTGGATTATCTTTCAGAGAAGTCGGTAGTCGTGTTGAACGAAACCAAACCACTGTAATGCGGATATGTGACCGTTGGATGCAGGAGGGCACGACGGACCGACGTGGTCGAACGCATCCACCTCAGTGCACCACTTCACGTGAGGACAGGCAAATTGTGCGCATGGCAGTGACAGATCCCTCAGTCACATCACGAACCATAGCACAGCACATTGAGTCTGTAACGCATCATTCAGTGTCTGCGCGTACCATTCAACGCCGTTTACAGCAGAGTGGTCTGTCCGCAAGACGTCCATTGCTTTGTCTACACTTGACGCAGAACCACAGACGTCTCCGCCGCCAATAGTGCGATGAAAGAAGGATGTGGACGGCAGAATGGAATGAAGTTAGTCTTTACTGACGAGTCACGCATCTGTCTGTAACACCACGATGGTCGGATTCGAGTCTGGAGACACCATGGAGAGAGGATGCTGAAATGCTGCGTTATGCACCGCGACACTGGTCCTGCACCGGGTATTATGGTATGGGGAGATATTGGATATTACTCTCGCACTCCTCTAGTATGCATTGCCTGTACTTTAAACAGCCAGCGCTACACATTTCCGAGGTGTTGTAGCCAGTTGTCCTTCCTTACCTTCAGGGCTTGGCCACAGATATATTTCAACAGGGTAATGCGCGATCAAACGTGGCACGCATTCTCAAAAGGTTCTTCGTCAATCACCAGATTGAATTACTTCCCTGGCCGGCTCGCTCTCCGGATCTTTCGCCGATAGAAAACATGTGGTCCATGGTTGCTCAACGATTGACCCAGATTACACCCCCAGCTGCCACACCATATCAACTTTGGCAACGTGTGGAAGCTGCTTGGTCTGCTGTACCCCAAGAACACATCCAAAGTCTCTTTGAATCAATGCCAAGGCGTGTGGCAGCGGGGATCTCCAACAATGGCGGCTACTCTGGCTATTGATTCTGGCAAGAACCACACTTCACAGAAGTCTATAAGTTTAATCATTTGATACTTGGTGAACATGTTATCTACAAAATAAATTTTGTTGTGCTATCTTTTGTCTTTCTTAGTGTTACATTTACGGTGGCCAGCAGTGTATATTAAGAAGCATCTTAAATATTACTATTTGATAAAAAAATAACCAGTGGTTAATATTACAAGAAGAATTACATGTAATAAAATCATTCAAAAAATCAAATGATTTAAACTCAGAAAATAACTGGTTGTTTTACTGATTATATCTACTTAGCACATAAAAGAAACACGAAAGCTAATGGACTGGAAATTAACTGGTAGATGTCTCTAAGTAATTTAAAAGAAAGTGCCCCTATTTTCAGGAAAAAAAACGAGTATGCAAAGTACTTATAAAAAAAAATTTTCTAAAATTTTGTTTTTCTTAATTCGTTACTTATTTTCCTGCTAGTAACATTTAGCCATTTAACTATTGACTGTTTGTATAAATATGAATTGGATTATAAATTTAAAATAAAAAAAAATTCCACATTTTTATCTGAATAATTTTTATAGGTCACTTATATGTTTGTTTTGTTATAATAATATTATTACATCTTCACGGAGGATAAAGGAAAACAAACAATTTACTTTAAAACTATTTTAATATTTCAGTGATGCTGCTTGGCTGGAAAAATTATTCTGAAAGAAATTACTACGTACACTAAAAAGTTATAAACTGATTTTCACTTCGGAGAGCATTTATTTCGTCATTACATGCAATGAATTTTTTTCATTTTTCGATTTGTTAATGAAATATTGTATTTAATTTTTTTACAATTATTTATTATTTTACTCTTATTACGAATAATGATTAAGGATTTTGAAAACAGGTAAGGAAATGTCTTTGAATCTCAGGGGAACGAACAATTTGGCATACGAAAAATTTCAGGCTATTGAGCTTCTTCGTGACAAAAGTATTTAGTCCAATTTAGGATTTCAAATTTCTTTTTTGTGTGTTGTCAGATTAATATCATTTCTGAGCCCCCGTTCCTCAAAATGTGCATGCATTGAATATTCTGATACGCACATTTGCGAAGTTTTTTTTTATGATTATAATCCCATCAACAGATATTTATTTTTTACGACATACTTAAGCATATATATTAAGAATTTTTTGAAAAAATCAAACTTTATTGCTATAAAACTAAACTTCAAAGTAAAATAATGGGAATACCTTTTTTTAAAACGCAATTTCGCAGCATTTCATTTGCTAAGAATGTAAAAAACGGCAGCGGAATTGCGAGGAAAGTAACATTCTTCTTAATTTTTAAGAAATTCTATGTTTTGTATTTTCTTTCTGGGGGAATATCATTCTAAATCTTTTTCGGCGTGATCCATGAAGCAATGGAAAAAGTTTTATTCCTTTACATAACCATTTTATCATTTTATTTTGGTTTTCTCACCAATTTATGAAATGCCTTTCAATGCGACACTTATCCTTCTTTGAAAAGAGCCTCAATGGAAATATATTCACAACGTATTTCCAAAAAGTGAATAAAAATTTGATTTTACGCGCTGTTAAGTTAATCTAACGAACTCTATCTAGCAGGCTGTAATTCTCAAGATATTTGTAAGGGAAAAGAGATTGTCATATTGCTTCTGAAGATATTTTATTTGACGTCTTTAAATAATACGAAAGTAACATTATACGATGGTGCTAACAATAAAAGCAATGACTGTTGTTTTCTTATGACATATTGCATTGGAATGTATTCCCATTTCTGGGAAATATGAGAAGATCAGAAAAAAGAAACTTTAGCTTAGTTTTGAAAGAAATGGTTTAGCTTTATTACTTTCTGCATTTGAATTCAAGGCATATATCATATAGCCTTACATGGGAGAATTTGAGCGACTTGAACCGTAAATAATTAAATTGCGGATAAAGAATTTTCTACTTTCCGGGTGTTTTATATCTTCAAAAGAAAAAAAAAAAAAAAAAAAAAAATGTCGAAAATTTTGGATTATACTCCGTAATATTCTGAATATTTTTTCTCTTTCCGAATCACCAGTTTTTGATGAGTTTTTTTTTTTTATTTTAATACTTACTTTTAGATTTTATATTCAATAATCCTTTTCTCATGCATTTTATTGATTTGCACACTCCTGGTTTACATTGAGAAGCCGACTACGCTGGACAGAACTTGACTAACCATCAAGTTGTTAGGGTTCTCTCATAATAGCTGATGAGTTACGAAATAGACTCAATTCTATAATAGATCATCCCGCTGAGCATTGAGGATCTGTTATTATTTTCAGTTTAACTCAATAGACCTCACTTGAGATGGAAGTTTCAAGAGTAAGATTTCATCTCAAGTGTTATCCGCGTCTTCAGAATATGTTGTCAAACTACGAGCTTCATTTCTCTTAGTTGATTCGTAATCTCTAGTTTGATAGAAATTATTTGAAACGTAAAAATTAGACGAGCTTACTGAAGAAAGACATATAAACTAGTAATATAAATTAGAACGGAAACCTTGGTTTGTACGATTAGTTTTGGTGTTGTGAATAAAATTTACAAATTGTTTTACGAACTAAATACTTGTATGTATACTAATAAGATGATTACAACTCTTATTGGTTATATTTTATAATTTTAACATATATAACACACTTCTCTCTCTCTCTCTCTTATATATATATTTAACAATACATAACACATCACATTATAAAAATACCAATTTTTAAAATCATTTAAAATGTGTTAATTTTTTAACCAAAAAATTCTTTTTGAAATTGTTATCCTTGTAATTTTCCGCTGAGTGGTTTTAATTTTTTTAGTACATTTAAATGTTTTCGTACCGAGTAATACATTAAGTAAGTGTTAGGTATCTGCAGTTTACTTCTCCAAAACTAAAGACATTCAATACTTTTATTCGATTAATACGTTACTAACATAAAGAAATTGGAATAAGAATTCCTGATAATATTTAAACAATTTCATACAATTTCGGGTATTTTATTTAAATCAGTAACTGCCCTTTTTTGGTTTTTGTGTAGCCTAATGTAATTTTGATGTAGTAAAAGTACTGACAATGATGGTAATTAAAACAAAGTTTTGCATCGATTTATTAGAATATATACTACGACAGATATCTCAAAAATATATGTGAATTACTACATTAGAAAAACCGCAATCCTCTTTGTCCTTAGAGAAAATGAGCCAAACTACATTTCTATTTCTTTAAATTATATATAATGACAGTTATTTAGATAACATCCATATGCAGTAAATGTCCTTTTGGAAATTTTAAAATAGCAGCTTTTAACCGAGTCCATTTTAGATTAGGGTTGGCACATCGTGAGAACTTTATATATCACAACTCGAAATAAAAAGAAGGAAAACCAACTGCATCTTTTTCCAACGGAAAGCAGTAGAACAAAAAAAAGCAGTGACTTGATCCATTGAAGGAAACAGCTCATGAAGATCTTAACAACGCATTCGCAAACAATATTATTTACTTTTGAAAGATCTTTCGTTGGTGCAAAGAAATTGAATGCCATGCATTAAGTTAATCTTTTTTAAATAAAAGCAGATAAAAACTTAATTAAATACATTTGCATATTGTAGTACAAGACAAATTGATAAATTCTTGAATAACAGTCAAACATCTCAGTTAGTAAATAAAAGAAAAATGATTGAGAAGATTTAGCTCTATGAAACAAATCAGAAACTTTTTTTTTTGGAAAAAAATTTAATTGTCATATGAAGAAACTCTAAACTGACTAAATATTATTATGTATAAAAGATGCTTTGTTATCACATGTAAAAGAGAAATTTAAAGAAAGACATAAAATGCGACTCCGTTAAAGAACATATTTTGAACTGAACTTTTAAGCTGATACCTAATATTTTTATTTCCTTCTCTCTTTCCTTTGACATAGTGCTCCTACGTACGTAACAAGTTTTTACTCATGTTCCATTCAAGTGCATACATCACAAAAAGTACACAAATAACACGAGATAATATAAATATTTTATTACGAGTTTTAAGAATTTGTTACAAGATATTTATATGAAGAAATAAATGTATACTTTAGACTGAGATTAGTTTAAATCACATTTTGGTGAAAAGCTAACTACAGTTTTTATTTGAGAAAAATCTGAGAAGTAGTTCGCCTTCTCGGAAAATTCAGGGAAGCGGTAAATTTTTATTAGGATTTTATGTATGTATCAGATTACGGTTTCCTTTAGATGTCTCTTGAGATTCCAAAACGCCTACTATTTAAATATTTATTTAGAAATGGAATTATAGAAAAGAATTCAGTACATTCGGCTTATTCATGAATGCTAAAATGTCAAATGTGCCTTTCGCATTCAAGTAAATCTTAAGTAAATAAACTTAACTTAAGTGAAAAATTTGTTTTCTACTTAAATTTCCCTTTGAGTAAGAAGTTAAATTTCCCTCCGAGTACTATCTAATACTGAAGTGATTTCAGTCAGGCAGAGTACTGTTAACATACTGAGAATTGTGTTTTCTCAAGTAAGACACTTAAATCTCCATGCTTATTTTTTTTTAATTTTATTAAAATATAAAAATATGCTGTAAAAAATACGAGTTATTTGAAATGTATGCAGAAATTAAAGTATGAAATTTTCGTATTTTTAAGATGTGCCTTATATATATATATATATGACATGTTTCCAGTCAGAATCAGCCTTAATTTTTTTTTAAAAGAAAAGGATTTTTATTCAATGAATTCTCTACACCATCTGACGCTAAGAGAAAAAGGACGCCAAAGTGAAATCTAAGTGTTTTTACCACTTAAACCCAGATGTGTGGAGTACCTCGTATTTTATGATATGTACTTGAAAGTTAATGCTGACATATAGGGATATTAAATATAATGATCTGGGATTAGAAATGTTTAGTAGTTAGGCCATCTGTTTCGGAGAAATATAATTGGGTGATTAATTTAAAACTTAAAGATGTAATGAAAAATAAAAGTTAAGTGCTATATAGGGAATTTAATTTTAAATCTAATTTAATTATCCTTACATATATATACATATAAATTCATGTTAACGAAGATTTAAAAATATCAATTTTATTTATTGAAACATTCGGAATACTCTATTCCGTTTTTGGAATTAAACATGTTTTTGATGAATATTTTGTAAAAAATCTAGATTTTTGTTTGAAATTTTTTCACCACTAAAGTCTAATTGATAACGCAATAGACCTGATGCGTTATCTATCTGTACTTGATATTATACCATGCATCCTTTTAAAGAACACTGTTTTTTGTAATAAAGGATTCTCAAATGATTTTACAAATTGTACATGAAGGAATTATGTAGTTTATCTAATTTGATATTAGAAGGAATAAAATGTAAATGGGGATGTTTACTTTTAATTCTCGCTATTTAATGTTAGTAAAAAATACAAACCTTCAGTGCAAATGCGACTTTAACTGGAAAGAAAATTAAGTTAAACCAAATTACAAATTTTCCTTTTGTTGGAGAAATATCATTCATCACGAACATGTGTATATATTTATTTTTCTTTTTAAATTAATTTTCTATAAATTCATGCAGTACTTCTGACACACCTACTATATGACAAATAATAACCTGATATGAACACAAGTATATGCACACAAATTGACATTAATCAACATAATGCATGGATAATGGATTAATTAAAAAAATTCTAGAATCTACACTCACATCCAAAAGTTAAGCATGGAGAGGAAAATGCTAATTTCCGGAAGCCAATCAGAATAGAAGAGGA
>BMAV01022168.1:289604-302252 GCA_019973955.1 Trichonephila inaurata madagascariensis | reverse complement strand
TACCCTATTAATGTCCTTTTTTTCATTTTATGCTGTTTACTTTCACTTTATACATAGTTCTGTTTAAGTCTTCAGTATGACATTATCAGATAACTTACAAAAATTTAGTATTGTTTTCATTTCTGTATATAATTATTGATTTTGTTTTATGTTTAAATATATATGCTACTTTACTGCCAAATTTTGTGTCAATCAAAGCAGTATTTGTTGATTTTTTTGCATTTTACATCTTCGTGCTTAACCTTTGGAAATGAGTGTACTTCAGGATCGTAGTTTCCCATTTTTTTGTTTGTTTATAATGAAAAAACGATTCCCCTTAGTTTAAAAACATTTTCTGGAACTAAGAAATCCGTAAGCTCAGTTTTATGATGATGTATAACTCTGCCCTTCTAGATCTAAGTTGAAGAATCTTGCTTCAACTAGATGATCCAATTACATTACTATATATAATCGGATAGATAGTAAATATATCTATACTGTCTAATAATACCTCGTTTCAGAAATTTAAGTAAAATATACTTCATAATTTTTTAAAATTGTGCATTATTCTTCTGAGGGAAAATTTTAAATCATACTCATCCAACTTTTCCATTCTTCAGCAATAAATCTAAATAACAACAGTTTTACCTAATTTAAAGTACTATGCATCTTAAAAGCTTTAGAAAAAATATTAGACACAGTTATTAAAAGTCTGTTTTATGGTTATCAGTTACTTAATCATTTCATGAATGATTCAAAAATACACAACTAAACGTAAAATATTTTCTCTGGGAAATTTGATATACGTAGGAAAAAAACAGTCTTTGATGGCTACAAAGCTACAGATTCTTTATTCCTATTAGTGAAGATGTTTCATTTTGTTTCACACGTAGTTAATCAATGTCATTGTACTAAAAAAAGACCTACGCTCCTTTTTTGAGGGTAATTATGAAAGATGTTATCTTTATATTCCCTTTTCTTGCATCTCACAAAATCTAACAGCCGCATTTCTCTGATTTGACCTTAACAAACTGAGCGAAAAGAAACGGAATGCCGTTTTTGACTAAAAAGGCAGGGTCACAGAAATTGAGAGGAAAAAAAATATCAGGTTACTACTACTTCAAAACAGTAAAGTCGATTACCTTTTGTAAATTTTAAATGGTTATTTTTAGAAATATTTGAACATTAGCATATATATATTACACCTCTCTCTCTGTATATATATATATATATATATAAATTCTAATATACTTATATAAACACTCTGTAACCAAAAGAAAGAAGAAATAAAAAACGACGCACCGAGAGGAAGCTGTCCGATTGCGATACAAATGGGTGAATGTAAAGAACTTGTATATAAAAACAAACGATTACAATTTCCGAAAGGTAAAAAATAGCCATAGAAAAGGTGAAAAACAGTCATAGGGCCACATAAAAATTACAGAATTACTTAGTAAAATAAAGTATATTCACTATAAAGTATAATCAATGTGCAGATGATAATTCATTCACATTATTACAATACAATTGAACGTAATTAAAATGTGCAAACGACATTTTACATCCCATTTAAATCTTTAACATGTGTACCTTTCTTCGAAAGTATTTTGGTGTTAAAAATGCTTGCTAATATTGATATATCTCAATTTAGTTATTTTTGAGTATCTGAATACTGTAAATAAAATATACCCAGTAAATTTAAAGGATATACTGAACATTGTATTTGATCTATGGTACTATAAATTCATCATACATCAATACTAAAAACATTATAATACATCCTACAGAAGTACAATAAATATCATTTAAGGATAAACCCAATTAACTTATTTAATTCGTTGAAAATACACTTGCATAATATTTAAAAACACTGTTCATTACGGAAAAGAATTGTAATTTCCATTTTCTTAAGCGGGTTGTACGCATTACTTACCTTCTTTCCTTGATTTAAAATGGTATTTTGTTCAAGTTGTAGAAATATTTATTTGTTTGCGAATTTTTCTCAGTTAGTTAAAATTAATATTCAAAAGTTATTTTCAGAATATTTTAATTTTTTGAGTATAAAATATTTAAATAAATTGCCCAGACGTTTAGCTAGATGAAATAGATCTCAATTTTCGTGACAGTTTATCATAAAAGTAATGATTGAGCGAGTGACTTTTTGAATGAAGTATTACATCAAGTGATCTATATATAGCAAGAAATACACACAATTAATAGAAATAAGGAGGGAAAATGGTTAAATTGAGAATAAAATATAACTGGGCACAATATGTCTTTCTTTCTTTTTTGGGGGGTAACTTAATATTTATAGACAGACAACTGATAATGCTACTGTTTTTCATCATAAATTTTAATGTTTGTCGACACATTTTGTTAAAAAATCATCGCAACGTCTACATTTAAAAATTTTATTCCATTTGTATATCTAAAGCATTTATTCTGGAAAATATTTTTTTTTCTGAAAGAAAACAAGTTTTATCTTAAGAAAAGATAAGATCAAACAAAATACGTAACCAATTTACATATTCTTATTCTAAAACATTCTTAACTTTTCTTTTAATTCTCCACGATAAATTCACTTGAAATAATTCAATTTCAAATTACAGTGTAAGTTGTATTTATATATAAAATATTTATGATAATGTATTAAATTATTTAAAGGAAATTTTAATCGAATAAAAATTCCAAATATTTAATCTGCTACTACCAGAATTTTCAATGATAACTTTTTTGCCGAGAATACTTGCGAATATTTAAAACACTCAAATGAGTATGGTAAGTATGAGTATTTTTAGTACCTAATATGACTTATCAGGAACCTCCAAAACTATGGAAGAATCATTTTGTGAATTTTTTAAAATAAGAAGAAATAAAAGAGTATTATATTTTAAGAATTACATATTCTAAAATGTATGTATTGTCTAAGTCATTTATTCATTGCTCCATGATTTTTCTCAGTAAGTTGCAGTGTAATAAGTATTTTTGTTCTTAAAGTGTCCGTACTTTATTTTTTCCGCATGGTAAATAATAATTTAATTCAAGTGCCTGGATTTCTGTCATTTTAGCAAGAGGAAATATATCTGATATTTATCTAGAATTTATCAAAAGAAGTATAACGATCAAGAAGTATGTAATGTATCAATATAATTTGCAAAAACACCACAATTCATAAAACAGTATATTTACACAATAAGAGTATAATAACACAATAAGAGAACAATTGAAAAAATAAGTATATATATCTAAGGATTCTAATTATAAAAAGATTCTTTTTTTGAGAGAAAATATTTGTAACAAAAATATTTAGGTTTTTATTTATTTACTGCTTAAAACATAACTATTGTCTGAAACTTTAATAACATATCCAAGTCATTTTTTAGTGTGATTTTAACTTTTCCAAACACTATTAAATTATTCAAGGAAAAATTGTTGATATTTATAACAAGTATATCTTATTCAAAGAACTAAGCAGCTCAATTCATACATTGGATCCTGTGCCAAGGACTCTTTGACATAAAATATAAGGATTGGTCTGTTTTTTCCCCCTAATCATCTGGACTAGGTCAGAGCCATTGCCGATAATCAGAGCTCTGTCGCTGACACTCCGATTAAGATCAATATCAATCATCATGCGATCGCTTCGTCTACCCTTCGATAAATGCCAGAGAAACATTTATCTCCTGACATCTCTGTACTATGTCCACAGAGTTCCGTACAGAAAAAAATAATTGTACAGATACATATTCCGCATTGAAGCTTTGTGCAATAAATAGTCTTTCCATAAAAAAGAGTGACAAAGAAATAGAAAAAAAATTCTCCCTTTCGCAATTATTTGCGACGAAGCGTAGATCGTATTTTTTATGTACTATCCGAATTGTAATTAGCTTCGTTAAGCTATTTTAGGATAATTAATTTCCTGTAAAATCCGTGTTTTAAGTCAACACGTGGTAATTAGTTAGATGTACATATTGATTGTTCTTCATTAAGTAAATTAATATTTAAGTCTATCTTTCTAAACACTTTCTATTGGATAGTTGAAATAAAAGTGCATGAGAAAATCATAATATATTTTGGTTGAGAGTTTTGAGAAAACTCCGCCGTCTAGTTTTGTTTGAAAAATTGTTCACACACACACACAGACGGAAAGCTAAGAATATTTTTAAGTCTTCACAGAATGAGTTAATTTATAAACTTGTTTAATATTATTAAAACCAAATATTACCTCTCAAGCAATTTAAACATATTTTAAAATGTTATAAATTTCAGATGTAACCTAATACCAATAATTTGAATTGAAAAGCGAATAAATAATAATATTGAGGGAATTAATAATAATTGTTCAGTAAAAAGTTAAATTAAGATTCTGGATGATTCAAAAGAAGAAAGGTCTATTTGAAATTTTATAGAATTTAAAACGGATTTATTTTCATAGTAGAGATTCTATTAGAATGACTTTTATTTGTCTTAAAATGCGTGTAAATAAAACATTAGAAACTAGTTATATCTCATTAAAGTATATCAGTTACAACTTTTATCTATGTTTTTCTGTAAGTATGTAGTTTTAAGAAAGCGAAATAAATCCTGAATTAAAAAGTAAATAAACAAATAAAATAAATAAAACAACGTACGTGGGCTACACTGAACAGATAGAAATGCTATACCAAATAAACTAAGTAGGCAAATGTGTGATTTACAGAAGAAATGTTTAATGCTTATGTATCAAATTGTTTGGGACAGATCATCTGACAACTTTGAAGCAAGTTTAAAAATATTTTGAAAAATTATATTTATAAAATAGTAAGATCTCACTCCCAAACTACTAAAAATACATATAGTTTGAAAAAGCACTCTACTCTTAAATGCATCGTGACATATTTTGAAACTTTTCAGATCAACAGTTCTTGTTTGGATTAACAATCTCTTTAGTGAATTCAGTTTTAATAAGCTTGATTTCTTGTACATATTTTTTAATATTTATTAAAAATAAATAAAGTTATTGAAAGTTTTATCAACACTTCACAATTAGAACACTTCTTACGCGAAATAGTTTAACATAATTTTTCTTTAAGTTTTGAAATCTTGATATGCATATACAAGTATATGTTCCTTCAGAAAGAGTACTTTAATTTGACACGAGAGGAAAAAAAAAGCAAAATGTGAAAAAAAAGCCCCATTTTTTTTCAATGGAAAAATGTACTGTTCGTAGCTATCTGTAATTAACAATGAAAATTATTCGATTCGCACCATTTTTCATTTACCTGATACTTTTTTTTGAGTTAAAGGAATCGGTACTTATTAGGTTTACTATATTTAAAATGATCTGAAGTGGTAAAGTAGGAAATGTTGATTGTAATTGTAAGGGAGGATATTAAAGAGGAATATTGTAAAGAAAGGAAGAAGAGGAGGCGAAGGATTTTGCGGTTGTAAATGTAAGAAGATTGTCTTTAATTATTTGTTACTAGAAAATTTTTTTCTGAGTTAGATTAAAATACGTGGAGGTGTGTGTGACTGCTAGATTGGAACTTGCTTAGCCGTAATTCAAAGCTTCATACAAAAGATAAGTGAATCTTTATGATTGGTTTATTTCGCTCTCTTCGGTTGTTTCCATTAAAATTTTATAATACACTAAGATATATATATTAGTTTAAATAAAGTTGTTGTGTTTTACAGTGTCTCTTGATTTATCCCCTCATCGCATTATTATGGACCCTATTTTTTTTTTTTTTTTTTAATATTTTGGGGTACATTTATTTTAAATATTTTTAATGTAATTATGGCAATGTCATATGTGACAACAAATACATTAAAGATTTTGTTAAAGGAATTTTGCTCCTTTAATTGGTTTAATATTTAGAAATCGAACATGTTAAAGAGAGAGAAATATTAAATTAATTAGAAATATATTAAAGCTAACTTATAAGCCCATATTTAATAAATATAACTCTATTACATAACTAAATTATTTCCTCTATGTATGTATCAATAAAGATCACTTTGTCCTAGTAAAATAATTTCAATTAGGAAAACGAATATAGAGGTTAGAATTAACGAATATAGACAGGTATCTGAATGTTTCATAATTTAAGATTTCTTGGAAAATAGAATATCTCTAAAGGGTTGAATCAGTGAATAATTTACTATGGTTAACCATGAGCTTTTTCGATAACTTTTTTAATTTTTTAGTATCATCTTATTTAAAACATTCAATGATCTTTTGAAAACATTATATTTATTACGACATTTATTAAGCACATCTGCATAAAATTATTCATCTGTTTCGTTAAGTGCTATACAAACTTTATTTTATTTTTGTTAATTTTACCTGAAAAAATAAATGGAGTAAAATTTCATTCAGAATTACAAAAATAATAAGAAAAATATTTCAATTATGTAAGCAGAATCTAAAAATGAAAAAAAAAGTATTCAAATATTTCTATTTTAATCAAAAATTACTTTGAAAGTATCCAAAAGGCTCTGTTTCTCTTAAATTCAAAGTGATTGTGGCACTTTTTTAATGGAAGTTGCTCTATTAAAAAATTGCGAAACTTTTCTGAAACTTAGTTTCCTTCTCACTAAACTTTGTTTCCACTTTTATTAATCTACAAGACAGGACACGTAATTCTAGTGAAACACCTGTGGCACTTTGAAGTATGCAGATTGCACCTGAAATTAGCATTCGAAATGTAGCCCGAAGAACTTTCTCAGTTCGGGGGTGTGATCAAACTTTAATTTCTCGTGCAACATGTCAATGGAAATTATATTCTACGAAATGGTCCTTGTCATTTAGGCTTAAGTTCCGGAAGTAAATTTTAATGAAGATCCAAAGATTTTCAGTTAACTTGGATGTAAAGCGCCCGGAGAGAATATCTAAATCATGTCTAAATTTTTTATGTATTTCTGAATAAAATAATGTCTTTACTAATAGTTTCTAATCAATTGCATGAAAATCCTGTAAATATTAGTAGAGTTATCTAAAGCTCAGAAACGTTAACTCATTTGAACTCATTAAGTTTTATTTACAAATGTTAGAAAAAAATAGATTGAAATGTAAAAAAATCTAAAAATATTTATGATAATTTGGAAAATTAATCAGTTCAAAAGAAGTTAGTAATCATAGTGAGACATTGCATTATAAGTAAAAATGAAATTTATTAAAAATAAGTGATGTGATGCAGCATTGTGAGAAATGTAGTAAGCACTTACTTCCTTTTAAACAACTTTATAACATTTTATAAACATTTTTAAAACATTAAGTAAAATAATTGTGTTTATTGATCGAATGGGGTTTTCCAAAATTCAGAAGAAACTGCATCGGAGATTAAATTATTGTAAATTGAAATTTTTATTTTTCACGCTATAGGAACATTTACATAAAAAACACAAATTTGAAAATAAGTATGCACTTTTAATAGAAAAATAGTATCCATATAACATGCTTGACGGAAACTTGAAACAACGGAAATTAACTCAGCAGTCCATTAAAAAGAATCCAAAGAAATGGGTTCAACACAATTTTTAACTGTGGTTCATATAAGTTAAAGAGCATTTTATATAAGAAAGTAGGTAATAATATTTCATATTATTCTAATAACTATATTTGTGTATTAGTGATATAAAAATAGTTTATTAATAATTTTTAATAAATTTTGCTACATTAGTTATTTATTCTTAAGCACATGGAATAAAATTACTTACAAATGATTCGTAGGGACTTATTTATCGATCCAGTTAACACAAATATGTTAATAAAAAAGCAGAAATTACAGAAATTAATTTAAAACCTTATGTCTGATAACATTTCAAAACAAAAGCGGCTCATAGCTTAGGTTAATTATTAAATTAAAGAAAATTGTTGTTTTTCAAAAAACTATTTTATTATAAAGCAAGAGAAAGTGAAGAGATTTCATAACTTAGTCAATGCGCGTTGTTCAACTTCGAAATGAATAAAGCTAAAAATTTTACAATTGTATACCAAGAATAAATTGATTCCAATGTGTTTTGTAAACTTGTATTGATTTCAATGTATAAATTACTTCTATTTTTACACCCCATCAAACAAATGTATACTTATTAATTTAAAGTTAGATAGAATTAAGCATTTCACACTTTAAAGAACAGTGTTAAGTAAATTTGAAAGTAAAATATATTAAAAGAAATAATAAATAAATAAGAATTAAGAACGAATACTTGGAGGGATTCATTTTACAATTGAGTTACCATAAGGTGTTTGAATGCATGTCACATGGTAATTACCACATTAGATGTTTCTCCATGAAATTAAAGTGTTATAAATTTCTTATTTTTAGTCATTAATTCTTTATAAATTATTGCAACGCAAACTCTATTGTTTTTACTTTTTTAATTTCCTTTCTCAATACAAATTCAAATCTATTGATCCCGATTTTTCACTTTTAATTATCACAAGTTTTGTTATACTCCACGTCAATTAAGATAAATGAATGTTGTTAGCAACGGTTTGAATACAAATACAATGTTTATATATATATATATGACACAATTTAACGACCCAGTAACAACAGCTATGGACTTTAAAATCTTTATTGAGTGTACGGGGTTTCCTTCATAGGAAGAGCACTGAAGCCACGTGTTACAATACTTTTTACAAGGCAAAAGAACCCTGACTTAGGGGAACATAGGTATTTATATGGGGGAAAATCGGAAGAGATAGCGAAGAGTGAAATTCCCCAAAAGACATGCTTTATGGGGCTCCCTAGGAGTCTATTGGTTCTGTCCCCCTAGACAGAGGTGGAACTAAGTCTATAGGGAAGGATTAGTGTCTGGAGGGAAAAAGCTGATGAAATATTACATAATCTTGCATCTTCCGAGTTCTAGGTTAAAACTTATAAATAATATATCTATTTTTATATTACATATATATATGTTTCTATGTATACCTATGATTTTGAAGATTTATTTAATTCCATAGAGATATAGAAGACATGTTTAAGATTCTTAAAATAGCATATAGCAAATACTTTTTAAATAGGATATTAAAATATGATAAATATATTTCTATTATTGAATTAGTATTAAAAGAAAATTATATTTTCCATAATAACGCTTATTATCAGCAATTTAAAGGTTTACCACAAGGGGGACCAGCTAGCAACTGCTTAGCAAATATCTACTTGCATTTTTATGAAAATGAAAGTATTAGTTATGAATCTTGTTACTTTTTATAGATACATAGATGACAATTATATTTAGTAATATATTTAGTAATTATATTTAGTCCCCACTATTTAAAAGTAGTAAAAACTAATTATAATAATGAGTCAGCTAACTTTTTGGACCTTCAATTAAAGGTTAAGAATAGTTTGCTTTTAAGTAATATTTTTGATAAGAGTCTCATTTGGTATAAACATTATAAAAATGCTTTTTTGGGGTAGTAACCTACACCTATCAATATTTAGAAATATTATCTTAAATTTTATAAAAAGAAACAATGATTTAGTTACTGATAACATTTTAAAACAAAGTAATTTTGTGAATTTTTGCAATAATTGTTTAGAATACAGTTATCCAAGTAGATTTATTTATAAATATATTTCTATTTCTAATTAAATATATTTTTATCTTAGTTCATTATTTGATTTAAAATTCCTTTTATTTAGTTTATTTTAAAAAATATTTAAAAAAAACAAAAAAAATTTTAAGCGCTTATTTTGATTGCAATATATCAATTAGTATATACTCATCCAAGTTTTTTTACTTTGTAATATATTTCTATTTGATTTTATCTATTCTTAACATTGTTCATTATCGTTTTTAAAACTTCCTTTATTTAGTTTATTTTTAAAAAAATCTTAGTGGTTTGTTTAATTGCAAAATAAATATCCAGGTGGCGCCACGAATTTTCCTTCTCGAATAGTCATCTCAATAGCATTCGTCATTTTACGTCATTTCACATTGGGAGCTTATTGTGGAAGGTTGAATTTTCGATCTCCAGTAATTATTTTACACGTAAGTGGGTTTTTTTTTGTTTTCTTTTTTAATTTTATTATTATTATTCCTCTCCTTGAGACATTCATTATTGTTTTCTTTTCTTAGCTTCATTTTAATATTTTAGCAAATTTTCTTCCACGTGTTGTATTAGGCTTAACTTTTCAACTTGTTTTTTTCCCCTATTATGTCGAAAGTTTCTGCTGTACGGGGAAGGTTGGATCCATAAAGCATTGCTAACCCTAATTCGCTGGCCTAATTCAGCGACAGCTTTAGAAATCATAATAGGTCTCCAGTTTAGTCCAAAGACTTTTTTGTATCTACATTTGTTGTGTCTGGTGAATTTCAATTTCTTCCTGCTTTATCACTGTAGGTTTTAGTACTTCTTCACACTTTTATTTTATATTACTATATATATATATATATATATATATATATACTTTGTCTTAACTCTTAAAATAACACAGAAGAAATGATTACTTTCAAGTCAAGTTAACTTTAATATGATTTAGGATTTATGAATACTACACAAAACAATGTGAGAAAGACCCATCAGTTAATTGCTAGTTTAATTTCAGAGAGCTTTAATATCGGAGGAAAGTGTCCAAAATCCGTTTTGAACCATTGATCCAAACGTACTGAGTGAGTCATTTTAATTAATATCGCACTGAGAAACAACACGAGGGCTATTCGCGATGGACATCATAGTTTTGAACTAAGGTCAAGTGACGAGGCCGACATCTGAACAGTCACCTCCTTTCCAGACTTCCTCCCCACGCCATTGGGAAGACTTTGAGTCTCGACAAATTTAACATGAATCAGCCCCTCTGCACGGCGGATCTTCAATGGCACTAGGTTTCGAACCCGCGACTCAATAACACCGTCCACGAGTTCGTGACCGCCATCCCTCGGTTATCACAATCACAAGGTGTGTGTTTTACGAAGTCGAAAATATACAATTAAAGGGGCTATGCTACGAAAGTTTGAGTAAATGATATGAGTAATTGTATCATTTTAGAGTCGGATGCACTATCCCGTAATACAATAATGGGATTTTTATTTGATACGATTTGATTTTTATTAACATCACAATTTTTTTTTAATTTTTTTTTTTTTTTGAAGCTGCACATGGGCTTACAATATTTGGAAGTAAAATAGCAAATACTTTTAATTTGTTTTGCTCAAAATGCATGAGCAGTACACGAGATAAAATCGTAATTAAATCAAGATTAAAAGATTTAGTGGTTATTTAATTTCAATTTTTGCCCAATTCATATTTAGATTTTTTTAAGATAACCACCTGTATAACTTTAAATTACTCTAGTATTATTCCCCTGGATGTAAATTTTCGTTAAAATATTTTAATGGAATAATTCAAACAAAATATGTAAGAATTATAATTTATCTTCGAATATACATAGAATAAAATAAAGAACTTCCTAAATTGAAACACATAAACCTGTTAAAATATAGCATAAACATAGTTTTTCTCGGAATATATTTAAACTCTTTAGCTAAAAATGACTTTTCTTCCCGGTTTCCCAGAAGTAGTTCATGTTTTCATATTTTCAGAAATAAATTGTATGCTATCACGCCAAAAGGTAAAACCCATTAATAGTAGCCCTCTATAAACGTAAATTCTACTAAATATAATCAACCCACCAAGCATTCATAATAAAACATATGTAGAAGTAAATTGAGTGAGCCTCAGAGGGGTTATTAGAAATTACCGCACCCAGTTCTCTTAAATATGGGGAATTATAAAATTTTCGAACTCCATTTCTTGTAATATATATAAAGGCTCAATCCACCAACGTCCAACAAAATTCTTTCTGCAACCCTAATGAAATCTGTTAATATTTAGAGGTTAGAAAGAGATGTTGAATGTAATTTTCAAAAACTTTCCACTTCAGTTATTTCTGTTCACCAAAAGGAATATTTACTGAAGCTTTCTGCTTAACTGTTAGAGAAAATTATCATTGCTTAGAAGATTCTCAAAGAAGAGAGTTTATTTAACAATATTTTCGACATAATGACTGTTACAGAAAATCATAATCTCTCCATTAAAATAGTGTTGGCAACAGAAAATTAAAATGAGAATTATCTTTTAATTTATCCTTGACTGCGTCTTGAAAATGTTTCTCTCGAACACTCAACACTTTAGAGTGCCAAAGTATATTTCTAATCCCTGAGATGTAGTTGATATCAACTTTCTAAGTTAGAATATTACTCAGAAAAGGATAGTATGCAACCTCTCTAAGCTTCATGAGGCTTAGAATTTGTTATCTAATACTGAATAAATAAAGAATAGTTATTTATATATTTCCATTCATTATTCAATTTTTATGTTTCTTTCATGCATACATGTAAAAAAAAAATAAAGTAGGTACACTTTATCCAATTATTTTTTTCAAAAAAAAAAGGTAAACATTTTATTTGAAAGCATAGTTCTTTTTTTATCGCTTTATGTTGAACTAGATGATGTAAATGCAATTTTGCCGGAAATGAATGTTTTTTTTTAATAAATTGTAGTAACTAAGCATTAGGTCAAATTTATTTGGTAACTCCAAACTCTGGCGCGAAGGTCTAAAGGCCTCATCACACGTACATGTATTTGGAGCAATTTTTCTTTCAACCAACCATTTCGAGCAATTTTTACTAAGTTGTCATAGCAACGGCTTCGAACAATTTCTTGCTAGTGCG
>BMAV01022168.1:243527-289504 GCA_019973955.1 Trichonephila inaurata madagascariensis | reverse complement strand
AAAAAGATTAGCGAGCGCACAGCGGCGCTAGCGGCAAGTTCTTTTTCAATGTGGAGATAGAATGTGGCTGACGTGTCAGAGCATGTCATTTTGCTAACGGCAACCCTTCACCCTCAGCTGCTTCAAAAAAATTGGGCGAAACTGTTGCTCGAAAATTGTGTGTATGATAAGGCCTTAAGATGTTTACTTCTTCCGCTGATTTGATGCTTATGCAAAGATTCTGAATACAAAAAACCCCGGAAAGTCAAAGAAACGAAAGATATAGAATCCCATATGGCAATTCACGTGATAATGTCAAAAGTATTTCAATCCAAACTATTCAAGAAAAAGCTAAATTTAAGAACAATAATTTGAACTAAAAATGGTTGATCTTAAGGAAAAAAGAGTTTTCAATCTCTACGCGCGTGTTTAATCGTCATCATTCAAAAGAAAAGTATTTAACAGCTATAATTCTAAATTTTATTTTATTTTGTAAGATATATGAATCCTATTTCAAACTTAACATAGTGCTTCTAAACTTATATATGAAAGGAGATAGGTGTTGTGTGTGACTAATGTCACCTGCTTGACGAAGTCAGATCGAGGCCCACGAAATACATCGCGCCTAAGGGCTAGAATTTTTACGCCTGTCGTTAGCCTTAAGCACTATGCAGGTGACAGTATGATTTGGCTCAGTTCCACCCCTATTTAGAGGGAGAAAACCCTAGGGGTGGCCAGGTGTCTCCCATCCCCTTCCACCAACCACACGAGAGCTGGACGGCTATTTAGAGTACCCCCATGCCACTATATATTTACAAACATCCATGTCTTCTCCGGGATTCGAACCCAGTCCTTACGGCACCGCAGTCAGCGTCTCTACCGGTTGGGTGACAGGAGATAGGTAGAAGGTAATATTTCTAAGGATGGTCAAATATTTCCTTGAAAATTGTAAAATAAAAATCTGGCAATTCATGAACAGGTTATTAGCTTTTTAGTCATTTAATTGGTGAAAGTATAACCATAGAACTCGTAATTTTCAGTCATGCTCAATACACTAAAAGGCATCATGGACACTAAGAGTTAGAAGTAAATAATACTTTTAATAACCACTTCTAATGTCAAAGCTATAGATTTCATTTCAGTTATAGATTCATAAGAAGACACTTGCACAGTCATGCAAGTACGGTTCACAATTTGAATTAGAAAAGTTACAAGTGCTAATAAATTTTAAAAGACAAAATATTCGTTATTAAATCATTATAATTTATATATTTCATTGTATATTAAATATATATCATGTGTTTGATATTTGCCACATTCCGAAATTTTATTTGCTTTTCGAAGACTTAGATATAACTAGAAAATTTTTGAAACAGGAAGTGCAGAAACACATTTGTCTTATTTTATTTTCAACAATTCATGCTTTCTGCGTTTTAAAAAAGTTCTAAGCGTAATTTTTGCACTCATTTCTTTTATTTCAAGGTAGAAGAAATCGAAAAGGATTTCAAATAGATGTATCAGTTCATAAGTTGGTTTCGTACAAGTGTACTTGAAAAAGCTAAATGTCAAGATTCTACTTCTGGAGTAGAAATATTAAAGCTTTATTTTCTGAAGAAAAAGAAACCAACTACGTCGAATCTATCTTTTATATAGTTGAATCATTTTGATATGTATTATTTTAACAATTATGTCATGCAAAACATATTACCATATATGTTTTTACAATAGTATTTGAAAATAAAGGGCGGCAGGCCTAAATGCGGTGGGATGCCGACAATAAAATTAACGTCGATAATACTCAAGAGAGAGAAATAAAACCTTAATCCATAACAAACAAATATGTATTATGATTAACATAGGTAAATAGCAATAACAATTTAACAATGAATTTCCGAGTAAGTAAAATTAGGCAAAGAGGCACTTAAAATGCAAAGGAACACTTTCTACGACGGGACGACTGGGAGAGTACGTCCGCTCTGGATAAGGGAACTCGTAGAAGTGATAAGTCGTTGGAGGCGCGACAATAGTGGGGGTGTACAAGGTACCAACAGTATTGACAGTTATTTTTGGTCTCTTAGAAACCTTAAACTTCTTAAAATTCTTTTCTTAGATTCAAACATGCGCATATTTTCCTGTGGTTACAGAAACTTTTCAAGAAGATCGAAATCTGAAAGAAGCATGTTTTGAGTTATCTTTTAGATTGCTTTTCATTAATATAAAGGAGATTCATGTCAACAATTTTTTTTATTTACTTTCATTAAATGGATACGATATTTTTTATGTAGCATTAAGGAATAAACTAAAAGGAAAATCTAGACCCATTATTTTCTTTGATACTTTTAAGGAACTAAATGCTTTTATTATGAAGTTAATTTTTCTAATGACAGAATATGGTAAATAGAAAATTTTATTTTCCAATGTATTACCTTTCATTAAAAACTCCTTTTAATAAATTTATTAAGGTTTTAATAAAAATACGACTTGAAATACATGTTGTATCTTAACTTTGAGACATGCGTATTTAAATTTTAAAATATTCGTGCTACGATATTAAAAACAAACATTTAATAAAAATCATCAGGTATACTTGTAAGAAGTGTACTCCTAGATGAAAAAGCGAGAAAAACATATTTGAGTCAAAAGTAAGAATACTGTGAAATATGATTATCATCATTTCACATTTTGAAAATCAAATTAACTGAAAAAATTAAAGCAGATGCTAATGAACTGTATATGTTCGGAGTCGTACTAAAGAACTCAAATGAGCAAATGGACTGTATTTAATTTTAAAGTATATTTATTGAATTGCGTTTAAGAGCGCGTAGTTTTGCGTACTTTCCTCCGTTAGCGTTCGGTCTTCTCCCCACTTGACCGTGAGTGAGGTAAATGATTACCGAGTCAAATATGCTTACAAGCGAGGGCTTTCCGTCACCAAGATACTTGACTACGGAACATACCGACAGGCGTTGAAATTTCACAAAGATTTCAATATACATAAAAAGGATAAAATAAAAACATACACAAAAAATATAAATCATGTAAAGATCTAACATACAAATATGATATACAAGTACAATAAATGATACAGATGAAACACGTTTATCTACAATAGGTAATATAGATATTTTGGAAATTGAGCGTCTAAATACTCCCTTTGGAGTTTTTACACTCACTTCCAAAAGTTAAGCACAAAGATGTAAAATGCAAAAAAATCAACAAATACTGCTTTGTTTCACACAAAATTTGGCAGTAAAGTAGCATACATATTTATACATAAAACAAAATAAATAATTATATACAGAAATGAAAACAATATTAAATTTTTGTAAGTTATCAGATAATGTCATACAGGAGACTTAAACAGAATTATGTATAAAGTGAAAATAAACAGCATAAAATGAAAAAAAAGGACATTAAAAGGGTATGTGATCCCCCATCATCTGTATGCAAAGTTTACACCTTCTGACCATGCTTTTAATTAGGTGGTCAACCACCGTAAAATTAAACAATCGCCATTCTTCTAGTAGAGCAGTTTCCAACTCAATAAGAGTGAATTGAGGTGGGAAATGCGAAAATACAGCACGGCCGAGAGCATCCTAAAGATTTTCAATAGGATTAAGGCCGGGCGAATATGCTGGCCACGCCCTACGCGCAATCCCTTCACTCTCCAGGTAGTCATAGACGATGTCAGCTCTATAGGGACGTGTGTTATCGTCCATTAAAACAAAAGTAGGGCCAACTGCTACAGCGTACAATCTCACAATGGGTCCTAGGACTTCATCTCGATACCGGACAGCCGTCACAGAACCCCGTTTAAAGATGTGCAGGTCGGTGCAATATCCTAATGAAATCCCTGTCCACACCATAATGTTTCCGCCTCGGAATGCGTGATGTTCGGTGATGTGTTGGGGCTGATTGCGTGCTCCTTGTTTACGCCATATCCTTATACGCTTGCCATCTGGCTCCAGAGCAAATCTTGACTCATCAGTAAACAAGACATTGCCCCAGTCAGACACAGTCCAATTGCCATGTTGCCGGCATCACTTTAATCGTGCCCCTCTTGATTGGACGGATAGAGAAAAACAAACTCGAGTTACCCGGGCATACAGTCCATTTATATGTAATCTTCGGCGTACAGTAACTGCAGATATAGCCTTACCAATGGACGCTGTAACCATACATGTCACACGTGTGGAGGTCGCTCTGCGATTCCGCTTGGCTACAATAGCAATATATCGATCTTCCGCGGGGTTTAACCCTTGGGCGACCGCCTACGGGCCTTCGGACAACTGTTTGTGTGGTTTGGAATTGTTTCCATAAACCTGAAATTACAGAATGATGAACGCCGAAGAAAAGAGCAACATCTGTGATCGAATGTCCTGCTTCAATGCACCCCACAGCACGCCAGCGCTCAGAATCTTCCATTCGTTTTCCGGAAGTCATAGAAACACGTATGTCTTGAAAACAAATTGTACGAAAGTTTTAAACACCTCCTATCAGCACTTACACAATCAATTTCTGTAACCCTTCATAAAGCTGGCTTCTTATAAGACTGCCCTTTTTGCATATTTCTTGACATGAAAGCACGATTGGCTGTTACCTAACATATTTGTATACTTCCATCTACCTCTGCAGCGAATTGCATCCTCTTCTATTCTGATTGGCTTCCGGAAATTAGCATTTTCCTCTCCGTGCGTAACTTTTGGAAGTGAGTGTACATCTACAACTCTGACGTTTCCTTCAGTGCCTGGAATAGCGTTGATAATTCTACAAGTACAGACTGGAATTTCTGAGTCCTTTAATAGGACCTGGTAGTACATTTAGCTGTTTAAATAGACATTTCCTGCGTTGTTGTAGATGACTTAAGTAAGAATTTTGCCCCTTGTTTTCAACATAATTTATACTATCTTTTGGCACCTTTGCCACCAATTAAGAAGATTATCCTTTTTGTCAAATAAATTTCCTTCTGGGATAGAATTGAGCGGTTTTCCTATCAAAAAATACTCAGGAGTGAGCACTTTGAAATTATCTGTATCAGTAGATAAAGGGGTAAGTGGTCGAGAATTCAGTATGGATTCAATTTGAATTATTGTGAGAAATTCTTTAAGCGTTAATCGTGCGGTGTCTGCGACTCGTTTTATGTGATATTTAAAACACTTAACTTCTGCCTCCCAAAAGCCACCTAAGTTGGGAACCCTAAAAGGCAAAAATTTCCATTTAGTGCCCTCGGAGGCTAAGAAATATGAAATGTCTTCGGATTTTGAAACTAATTTTTTAAGTTTTTCCAGTTCTGCGGAAGCACCAACGAAGTTTGTAGCGTTATAGTTGAAAATTGTTGATCTTCTGCCACGACGAGTAAAGAATCTTTTTAAAGTCGCGATAAGGGGTGATGAGGTTAAGTCTGATACAAACTTTAAGTGCACAGCTTTAGTAAGCATACACATAAATATAGTAACATACACCTTGTTGAGAAGGCCCCTTCTTTGTGCTTTATATTTTATTAAAAATGGTCCACATAGATCTACACCTACATTAGAAAAAGGAATGCTTGGTATTATTCTCTCAGGAGGAAGATCTCTCATAATTTGCATAGAGTTAATTAGTTTATTTTTAAAGCATTTTACACAGGCATGCACCACTTGTCGCACAAAATTTCGGCCATTAAGTGGGCAATATTTTTGACAAATAATATTTAATAAGGTTTGCGCGCGACCCAACATGCAAATCTCATTTGTGATAATATTAAAAAATTATATTTTAACTAGTTTGTTATTTGCAGGTAAAATGATAGGCGTTGGTCATAGTTCAAACTTGAATTAATTAACCGTCCTCCTACTCTAATTACACCCTTTTTATCCATAAAAGGAATTTAATTTTGCTTGAGTGGGGAATAGACAGAGCAGCAATTTCAGTAACAAAATGTCTTACCTGAAGACCTTTTAATAACCAACCTTCTGCTCTGGTACACTCCTCTCTCGAAAGAAAACCGGTTTCCTTCTCAGATCTACAATTGTAAATAAACCTAAAAATAAATGCTAAAATTCGAATTAATTTTTGAAATTCATTAGCTAAATTTAGCAAATGTTCAGAAACGTCTGAGTTATGGGTTATTAAAGTCACTTTGGATACAGTTTTTAGTTCAACATCGAAGAGTTTGTCTGATGAAATGATGGGGATCTCCACAGCATCTTGCTTTTTAATGTCTAGTATTGAAGGTTCAGGTCCACCCCATCAGAGTTCACAAGCTGCAAGAGTCTTTGCCTCCAAACCTCGGGAGAGGGCATCTGTGGGGTTGCACTCTCAAGAAATGTGTCGCCACTGGAAGTCCTTCGACAACTGATAAATTTCGGAAACTCTATTGGCAATGAATATTTTCAGCACATAAAGGGAGGTATTAATCCACGAAAGGTTATAGATGAATCTGTCCACAGCTACACGGAATCCACATTTTACTTTAGAGTTGCTACGGCTTTGTTAATAAGCTTCGCAAGAAGGAGACATGTTGACAATTCGATTCTTGGAATGGTCATGATCTTCAATGGTACCAGGTGTAATTTACTACAGGTTAGTTGACTACTTGTTTCACCAGTTTTGTTAAGGTCAACTAAATGTTTAGAAAAAAAGCAGTGATTTATAGATATTGCAGAATCGCCATCGCGGGGATAGCACCCGAGACAAGATATCCAAAACAACTGGATTGAAGATGTAAACTGTCCTTTAGTTTTTTATTCTATCTGATTTGAAGAATTCAAAGAAATGCTCTGCTCCTAGAAGTATATCGACCTTATATGTGACAAAAAAGTTCGGATCTCCAAGTTCACATTATCTGGATTTTTTTAAATTAAAAATGTCAATCTTCTTAGTGGGAGTAGCATCTGTAATTTTTGGAACAATTGATAGGCCGATACCACTTTTAAAATTATTATTTCCATTAGATACCTGAGCTGTGACACCCTTAGAAACACTTAAGACTGCGTTGTTTAATCCACATATTGGTATATTTATTTTTTGTATTTTTAATCCTAAAGCCTTTGAAGTGTCTGTGGTAATAAAATTATTTTCTCTGGCGCTATCTAAAATCGCTCTTAAAGACCTTTTTTCTCCTCGTGAGTCTGTGACATATACTATAGTCGTATTTATTATAACACACTTTTGGCATTTCCATTAATAAAAAATGAAACACTAGAATTCTTGCACAGGTGAGTCATGCGACGATTGGCGATTATCTGCGAATTGGACTTGCGTCGTTGCTGTATATATATATCTTCTAACTTTTCAAGGGCTGCGGTAGCCCAGTGGTTAAGGTATCGGACCATGGCAGGCATGTCATGAGTTCGAGCCCAATACCACTGAAGACCCGCCGTGTAGGGCAGCGATGCACGTTAAATCTGTCGAGAGCTGAAACGTCCTCCCGTTGGTGTGGTGTGGTAGTTAGGAGAGGGGGGTGCCAGCTCAGGTGTCGTCCACGTCACTTGACCATGGTTCAAAATTACGTGGTCCGTCGCCAAAAGCCCTCGTGTAGCTGAACAGTGCGACGTTAATATTAACTCAAACTCTAACTTTTCAAAACACAGAGGGTCGGAATAATTATGAAGGGGAGTAAGATGATATGATTTTTTGCACACTAAACAGGAACTTTTTGAATTGCAATTTGGTAAATTATAATATTGATCAAGACAGTTAAAACATATAATCTATTTTTTTTCTTGACTAAATCCATTCTCTCTAAAAATTCCTTTTCTTATAACTTATTACAGTGATACAAAGCATGAGTATTATTTTTGCAAGCTAAACATATATTAGATGGCTTATTTTTTCCATTTACAAATAAAGATTTTGATCTCTCGATATGAGGCTTTGATAAATTTGAATTAATACTATTTAAAATTTGACATCTTCGTTCTAAAAAGATGAGAAATTAATCAAAATCAGGAACCTCATTATCCTTTAAAATGAGTTCAAATTGTTTTCTTGTTTCTCTGTCGAGTTTATCTAAAACAATATTTAACAATAATGCATTTGAAAATTTGTCTCTTTCAGATTCTAAAGATTTTAATGATCTGAGATTTTTATTTAAATAATCTAATAAATAACGAAGGTCTTTAGCAGATTCATTCCTTATAGTTTGACAATTGAGAATATTTTTAATATGAGAATCAACAAAAATTCTATGATTTTTATACCTTTGCTCTAAAGCCTTAAATAATGAAATATAATTATCGTCGGAAGTTTCAATAGTTTTGGCATCACCTCTTAATGAGCCACGTACATAAAAAAGTTTTTCACTTTCAGACAGTTTTGGATTTTTGTGAATCAAAGTTTCGAACTGGCCTTTAAAAATATTCCACTCCTCAAACTTGCCATTAAATATTGGCAACCTCTATCTTTTGAATCTCATCGTCCATGTCTACGAGGGTGATTTCAATTTCCTTAAAATCCTCTTCTGGAACAGTTCTATAATATTTTTCCTTCAACAGTTCGAACTTTTCAAGTAATTTAACGATAAAGTAAAGTTTTACCTGCAGTTTAGCGGGGATTTCTTCGGAAAGGGCTTTGGCGAGCTTGGTAAGCTGCCCTCTCAAGTTCCTGCGATTACGGTTCAACAACCTTATAATTTCCATTCTTTACTTCGCGTTTCCTTTTTCAGAAAATAAACAATACTTGCTGATAACTCCGAGTGGCTAGGATCAAATGTTTGGAGTCGTACTAAAGAACTCAAATGAGCAAATGGACTGTATTTAATTTTACAGTATATTTATTGAATTGTGCGTTTAGGAGCGCACATTGTTTTTTGTGTCCTTTTCCTCTATATTAGCGTTGGATCTTCTCCCCACTTGATCCTGAGTGGGGTTACAATAGTAAATGATTACAGAGCCAAATATGCGTACAAGCGGGAGCTTTCCGTCGTCAAGACACTTGCCTACGGAACAGTAGAGTTACAATTTTTTTCGATAGTGACAATTCTTGTTTTTAATTTACTATTTCATTTCACGATATCAAACAAAGCGAAAGCTGCACATTTCAAATTTCAAAGAAAAAAAGGGTTTTAAATCTTAAGCCATTTCATTCATTGGTTGGAATTTTATATAAAGAACAAACCACACTCTTCTCCAGATACAAATAAAACACTTTTCTCTGTCACTTCTCAGCTTGTTCACTTTAAATGTGTGTGCGTGCAGTTGCACATTCCAGACTGTATTTTGATAAATTGGTTGAGAAGAGAGAGAGAGAAGTAAAGATCTGGAAAATTTTTATTATTTCTAGAATAATTTCCAAGTTTACTCATCAAATCCTTTAAACGCTGAATAGCGAATGAACATTCATTGAACACGTACAAATGAAACGAATTAAGGAAGATTATAGTAAAATGCTGTTTTATACCAGGTCTTAAAATTCGTTAACAATGAACTTAAAAGTGAATTTAAGAAGAAAATTACAGGCATGATTCCTTCAAAATAAATAAATAAACCAATAACTAAGACAAAGTTTATAGCATACGTTACTTGATTGTCAGCTTAAATTTATAAATTAAAATATAGGAGTTATGCTTTATTTCTTAACAATTATAAAATTTTAATTTGCTGTAGGAATCGCAAGAAATAATTTTTTATGGAAGTTTTAATAGTGGGAAGATAGAACTTGAATCAAAATGTAAATAAATAAATAAGTATCATTTGGATAATGAAACATGAATGCAATTATCTTTAATGAATAGATAACAAATATAATTAAAGTGCTACTGCAGAAGAAGAAAAACTAAATTTATTTATTTACACATCTTAATTTTGCCAAATGCATCATCTAAATTCCTTATAAATATCAGATTATTTTTGAAGTTAATATATGGAGGGGGAGGGCAAATATTAAAAATGTTTACTGAGAATTCTTAGAAATCCAATTCAGAATTTTCCAAAAAAATTCAAAAGTACTCTAAACATATGAGTTTATAAGTTCAAAGCATCCTTTAAATCGATATGATACTCATGGAAGCCAAGATCTTTGAATTGTGGCTATTACTCGTATAGTTTAATTTAGTAAATTAAGTATATGATAAATGTATACATTTCCTTTTTTAAACAAAATTTGAAGCACTTTTTATCGAGAATTTCAGATTTCTAAGAATTTCATATATATTTAGGTGGTATTTTTAAAATACATACTACTATCAGATGACTTTTGAGATATTTTGCTATTTATGTCATATGAACTTATTTCATATCTCATCATTTTGTTTCAAGACGTCGCAACCATTGTTAACTTGAATATAACAAATATGAACACCTTAGCTTGAATTGTTTTTGACATTTAGTAGACGGTTCTGTGTCTTATAATAAGAAGAATATTTGTATGCAGTCTGTATAATATTTCCAGACTCGATGCAACAATATTTTGACACACAGTCTCTCATTATTATCTTATACTGTAAATGTCTTTAGATGGATTCACAAATGTTTAACGTATGTATAAACAGATCGTTAAGAAATTTTAAGACCACTATTGAATTAGTACATTTAGAAGAAGAAATGAGAGAGAGAGAGAGAGATATATGCAATTTTTTAGAATGGGGATAGAAATTGTATGAATAAGGCCTCGGAAAAAGACTATTAGATGAAAAACATAAAGGAAGTTTTTTTAAAATCCTCAACTTTAAAGTAAATTTTCAATTTTCTGTCAATATATAAGTAATACGATTTGACAAATGTAAAAAAAGCTTCAGGCAATTATTCTCAGAAATTTCGAAGTGTTATTAAAGGGTCGTTTAAAAAGTCGAAAATGGTTAAAAATGGTATACAACTTTAAAGGTCTATATATATATTTTTTTTTTTGTTAATGTTTCCTGGAATGTAAATTTTGGAGGAATAAGCAAACAATATTAAATTACTTAAAACACATCCAGCGAACACATTTTTAATTAAGGTAACTTTTTAATTGGATAGTTACAAAAATAAGTTATCAATATTTTTTATGATTTTTTTTATTTGTGTAAAATA
This sequence comes from Trichonephila inaurata madagascariensis, assembly GCA_019973955.1. Lineage (NCBI taxonomy): Eukaryota > Metazoa > Arthropoda > Arachnida > Araneae > Nephilidae > Trichonephila > Trichonephila inaurata. The sequence continues at coordinate 278,534 of BMAV01022168.1, read as the reverse complement.
TTGTGTTATCTTTAAAATGACGAAGCATGAAGCACTGATTTAAAATGTTTAGCAAGCTATAAAAGTTTAAAATTTAACTTTGCCATTTATTATTTGTAATTTCAAATTACTTCATTAAAAATTCAAACTGGTTCATCATTTTGAGTACAGATACGTTCAGAATCTCTAGTAATAATTTTATCGACTTCCATGGAACGGTTTTGAAAATATCATGCATGCAATTAGAAAGAGGGACATTATGAGAAAATTGATATCAAACTTAAAATTCACCACAGCTTTATATATACATTTTTTTTATTTTGGTTATTTATTAAAATAACTAAATTTATATATATATATATATAAATTAAAACTAATTGACATTTTTTAATCAATAAACGTCTATTTATTAAAATTATTATAACTGAAAACATATATTTTACCAATGCTGTACAAACATTGAAACGATATCAAAAGTCACGAAATAATCACAAAATACAACAAAATAATTCATTTCTTCAAAATGAAATTTTTATAAATAATACTTAAAAATCAATCAATATCTTAATTAACTGCAACTTATAATAAATATTAAATTATTTGATTTGATTTGTGGTATGAATGCAGTGCATTACCATAATTCTAAAATGTTAAAATTTAAAATTCGCCACATGCATACGATGTTCCCTCCTTTTTAGTTATTTTTTTACAAGTAGCTTTATCTAGCTATTCTCTTAGCATGTCGTATTTCTTTTGTGCTGAGATTAAAAGGACGCTCTGCTGTCTGAATTCTTTTCATATCCTCAAGTGTAACAAATTTTTGTGCCCAATCACCGACAGTCAGACCAAGCGATTGCATAATTTTTAGTCTGCCTTGATTGCCATCATTAAAAATGGCAATTACCTCATTTTTAGAATTTCAGCAATCTTTCTACCCCAACCTAAAGTTTTTGGACATAACTTTCATATTAATGAGTTAATGGAATCATTATTATTTTGGCTTTTACCCCTTAGACAGTTTTGTAGGAGTTTAGGTTGTGACAAATCATTGAATACTTGTTTTATGGCATGCATTACTGCCGCTGGCATTTTGTTATTGTATCTAAAAGTTTCCACACTGCCCTCTAATAATTGATTTTGATATTTACACCAAGAATTAGGACCTACGGGACAAAAACTGTGCAATGGTTCTTCGCTTGAACGTAGATGGAAATATACAGCCCAAACAGCTTTTAACATATCTGAAAAGCATGTTTTATTTTACAGGATTGCATTTCCATAGTACGCGTTGTAATTAAGTCGATCATTCTGTTGGTCAACCTTCCCTTTCCACCAATCGACTTCCTATCACTGAGTTTTTGGAGCTAATTTGTTTCAATTTTCGTAAACGAGTTCTCATTCTTTTTTGAACATGTTCAACACATTCAATTTTTGAAACTGATATATCTTCTCCATACGTATTGGATGCAGTAATAGATGAGAATGCTTTGGATTCACCATCCCCGATGTAAGATTCATATCTAACAGAACGATGACTTACTGAGCGCGCGCTGAAATATACGAACCATTCCCATAGTCTCCATCATGCCAGCTGAGCCGTTGTGGTTTTTCAAACATTCTTTAACATGAAGAATTTACTGCTTTTAGTAAGCGGGTAACCCTTTTCTTCTTTTCCAAGAATCACATCCCTTACAGTAAAAAGACCACTTCCGCATCAATAACCTGTTCTGTTCTGTCCACTATGACAGCACAAACACCAACACGAGAAGAATAGCCACAGGTTTTCCACGTTTCATCTCTACTAATTACTATATCAGAAGAATTTGTCAAGGTCACCTCTTCTAAGGCTGCATTTTGCATTGAAGCTTCTGAAACTTCTTTGCTATACAATTGTAGTTTGTTTATAATGGTATTATATGATTTTTAAGCAGCTGGCGTAGGAAAGTCCATGACACCACAAAAAGTTAATTGCTGAATGGCCCTGTCCGATTGTACTCATCGTATAAACAAAAGGTCTGTTTATTTCTGGGATATTTTTTCTTTTACCCAAAATTTTTGAATTTCTAAGCAAACATAAGTCACTATAAGTAGTCCTTGCATTCAATGAAAAAAATACTAGACAAACCTATAACACATTTTTCTCTGTTAGTGTAATATATCTCCACCACACTTTTTGCAAGAAGCAAAGTTTTGAATGTTTGTAAACATAATACTTTTATCAAACACTCTATAGCCGTCCAAACCCTCATCATTTAGCATAAAAGATGCATCAACATTTCGCAATTGAATCTTTTTTCCAGATGCACTGTTGCTTAGGGATTCATGCACTCTCTGTACAGCTTTGCACCTCGTGTGCATATTACCAGTAAACTTCCTTTTTAGGACGCTTACCTAATGATCTTTTGGTAGATTCAGTCGAACTCATCATTCGAAAGTTTATAAGAAAACAAATATTTTTCCTAAAATTTATTTTAGAATACGATATGCTGAGAAAAGCAGAAATGAGCGATCATAGAATCACATTATCAAAACAAGGTAGAAGTTAAAGTTATATAAAGTTAGTAGAAGTTGTAGTTAATATTCAGAACAATAATAATGATATTTGAGGCTTAGATTCAAGCATTTGATTATAATTAGAATGGAAATAATAAAAACAGAGAAACGCACCTGTTTGCTGCGACATGACAGTTGTCACCGAGCAGCCAAAATGTAAACAATATTTAAATCACTGTTTCTAATCTTTTTATTTTCTTAATAACTTCCTTTCTATTGGGAATATCTTCAGGCGGTTTCTTTTGAAACATTCAGAAAGATTTGCTCTATAAAGTAAAATAACAATAAAAAATTAGTATTCCGGAAGTTTTAAAAGGTATAAAACCTCTTAAATATGTAGGAAACTAAATAATTTTTAAGAAATCTTTATCAAAATAAAAGAATAAAAAAGTTTTAGGAAAGTGATTTTTTTAAAATTACCGTTTTAAGAGAGAAACGCGTGAGCTTTTTAACACGCTTTTATAAGTTTCACTTGTATGTAATGGAATCTTTGAACTCGATTTTTACCCACTTTAAAAGGTCAGATTAATTCGAAATTTTGCACACTTGTCAAGGATTGATGACAGTACTAAAATTTAAAAATTTTGTTCCATTGTCCTGATCAGGATCATCAGGATTAACGATTTCTCATTTCCAGATTTGGCGACTAATTCCAGCTCCCATTTCCAGATTTGGTTATTAAAAGATTAAGGTATATAACCCTAAAGCGAAAATGCTCATGGTTAATACAAATACAACTAACAAAAAGAAGTGTTCTTTATGTGAAAAAGAGGAGGATGCGTCAACAATTTCTTACAATAATATAAACAATTGCCCAGTTTTTCTGAAAATAGATATAAAAAGAAGAGCATGTGGAAAAAATAATTTATGTTCTAATTGCTGAAACCCCCAGACATAAAGTCTGTTTTTCTAAATTCTCTTGTCGGATCTGTGGAATGAAACATCGCTTCAATTTACCAAAACAGCTGAGGATTGATTCAGAGGTCACCAGATTAAATAATTTCTCACAAACTCTTCGATTCAAAATTCGATTACTCTTTGATTTTATGTCTAATGCTGATGCAAGTTTCAGAGAGAATATTGAGCTCTTTTAGTGAGAAATATCATTGACTTTACGCATTCTTCCGCATTAAATATTTCAAACTTAGCTCTTCCAGATTTCCTTCAGTTGGCTGATTCAACATTTTGAAAACCAGACCGTATCGACACACTGATAGGATGCCAATGGGTATTTCAGATTCCAAGAAATGATGCATTTAAGACTGATTCCTCAATGAATAAATGATAGTTTAAAAGACTGAAAAAAACACGCTTTTATTGTAGATTGAAGCAAAAATCTAAAAATAAATCATAATTTTTAAAAAAAAACTAAAAAACACGCTTTTATAGTTAATCGAACTAAAAAGTAAAAAAATAATTCTTAATATAAGAATTAAATGATTAACGGGAAAATTAATGTCATTGTGGTAAAAACGTGTGTGTGCGGGGTCCTTTGTACTACATTTTTACACTAACTCTGCATTTCGGAATAGAACTAATAAGAAATTATAACAATTGATATCGAGCACCTCAAGCTTTTACCACAATGACATTAATTTTCTCGTTAATCATTTTATTCTTATATTAAGAATTATTTTTTACTTTTTAGTTCTTTTAACTATAAACCCGTATTTTATAGTTTTTTTAAACTATAATTTATTTTCAGGACGAGCTCGATGAATCATAACGATGATAAAGAGATACAGAGCGATTGGAACATTCTGTCAATGAAATCACGTGAAAACTCATTTAAAAAGAAATCGAAAAAAAATGTAAAATATCTTTATTTTCTTTAAAAAAAAACATGTTTGAGGGAAATAAACCTTCTGTCCATTGCCAGAATTTTTTTGTCTCATTTCGGTACGGAAGGAAAAAAAAATAAAAGTTTCAAAAAAGAAAAAAAAAAAAAAAAAAATGTCGAAAATCTTCTCCTTTGCCGTTCTAGAAAGTCTCTGAGTGATGAATGGTGTTATAAAGGTGGGCCAATCATTCCTTTTAAAGATTTTAATTAATATGTAATTGTAATTTTGGAATTTAAATTGTCAAAATGGATTGCTCGAATTATTTCTCATATTTTGGTACATTTGGTGCGTTATTACGTTACATGATATTTGTAAAACGATAGCATCATATAGATACGTTTGTTTACTCTCGAATTTTAATATATATACTTGTATGCACAAAACTTAAACAACAAATGCCTTTTTCATCATACAAACATGAAATGGTTGAAATGACTTTTTGCGATCAGTAGAGTAAAAAGACATCTCAATAGAAATGTGATGCATATGCAAATATCAGCACTGTGATATCAGAGTGGATATCACAGGTCGCAAACGAGAGGAATAAGCACTCTGGGCCAAAGTAATTTAAAACGAAAGAGGAAGCACTCCTTTCCAGACATTCTCTCTTAGTGAAAGTGAAATGTTATGTTCAAATTAACTACAAGAGCCATCTGGATGCCTTTACACGTGGTAGAAAATCGGCAAGCTTGAAGAGGGGTGTAGTTAAACGAATGTTGCACAAAAGTTTGAATTGACAAAAGTTTATTTTGAAGAGCTTGGAAAGCCTTCCAAATAACAGGTACAGCTTTAAGAAAAGTTGGTGATGATCGGCCGAGGAAAACAACGGCAAATGGTGACCAATATATCGTTTTTTAGGCAAAAAGAGACCAGAATCAGACATCGGCCAACATTGCTCGGCAGCTGCGTATGGTAACCGGACGGCAAGTAACACGGTTTACTGTGGTAAGACGTTTGCATAAAGTTACCTATTCAACCGTCGTCCTGAACACTGCACATGATTAAAAGAAGCGTAAATTGGTTTACAGTGGTGTCAAGAGCACAAAGACTGATTAACGTGGAGTCACGTTCTATTTGCTGATGAAAGTCGTTTCAGTGCGAGAAATGATTCTCAATGCCAGTTGATATGGAGAGACGCAGTTTCATTCCACTAACATCAAGCAAAGAGACCGTTGCGATGTTAGTAGAGTGTTTGTGTGGGGAGGCATCCAAGCAAGTTCATTTTGCTAAGTCTGTGGGTACCAATATTTGAATGGGAGTAATTTTGTAAAAATTGCATTGTGGAATGATTCTTAAAATTATACGAACCCCGTTCTGATGGGCATGCCTAAAGTTCGGCCAATTCCCCCTGCACTGTACGTTCCCAAATGACTGCTTGACAATTCCTTCAATGCTGTTCTTCTCACGACGAAACAATTGCTTTCCTCCTTCCCCTACATTTCACGTCAAACGAACCAGTTTCTTCGAATTTATTAATTATCTTCCTTTAAGTTTGTTGCACACATCTTACCAGAGCCACTTCTAATACCTTTTAATATCCGGAATTTTTTTAATAAAGATTCCACATATTCCCCTTTTCACAAAAAAGGGGAATTGTAAAAGGCGATATTTTAAGTAACAACGTCATAATGGTCGTTTCTGACGTAGATAATTACAAAAATTTCATGTTCCCTATTTTTATTTCATTTGCAATGTGTAGGAAGATGTCATATTTCTCAATTTGCATTTTAAGATGAATACAGTGCCATCTATCAGTCATTTTGTGAACTACTTTTTTACTTTTACCATAAAGAAGTTCATTGCTACATGCTTATATTCAGGGGAAATATCAATTCTTTCTGACCAGTGGTTCTTTTTTTACCGCCTTTACAAAAAAGAACTTTAATCCTACGCTCCTTTAAGTTACTTAATTAGGTACTTTGTTTATGGCGAAAAAAATCAACTTTCGCGATCAGTAACAAAGAACTCAACTCTTCTTATCTGATATGACCAAGAGGGATCAGGCTAAGTGGTATAGTTCCTCATTAACATCCGCCGGATCTTGGATCGAACTTTGAAGATATACTTCCTCAAAATGACAAACTAAAAAGCAATAGAAATGTAGTCATTTATATGGTCCGAATTAACTATTATTATCTAACTCTCTTTCAAATCCTTTTATATAGCCACTGACATCTGCAAATCAACAATACATTAAAGAAGAACCCCATATAAATTTTAAGTGGAAAACCCTGCAAGAGTTTCTCTGATACGTTACACGAAAGAAGCAATACCCCAATAACAAACTTTTTATTCAGTAACTCTTTTATAGCACATATAGCAATCACTGACAATGTGCCAAGGGCTCATGCATGCATTTCCTCTTTTAGATGATGTAACTTTTCCTCTCTGCTTGCATAATTTTTCACACAGTTCTGTTAAAACTTTTTTTTTTCATTTTTCATTAAAAATGAAAGTGATACAATTTTTTTGCACACCTTTTTATGAATGGATTGTAATCAACTTTCATGTAAAATTTTTTTGCAAAAAATTGCAATAATTATACAAATGTGACCTTCCGTATTAACTAACCCTAGCTGGCAATGACGGTTATTATCCACATACTAAGAGTTATTCTCATTTTTATATATTCATAACTAATACATCCATTCTCTCTATATAATATAAGTCCTGCAATTATTATAATATGTAGCACTTAATAATATGTCCACAAGCTGTGAAATGTCAGTAGAAATTGATTTGTGTGTGTGTAGAAATTAACTGTCTGTGATATTCTGTGCTTTGGGCGATGTTTGCTAAGATATGTTAGGTGTACACAGTTTAAAATACCTTTTGGAAGTACAATTGAATTTTCGATTCAGATGGCTAAAATAATTATGTACAAGTTAATGAACTCTATATTATGATCCAATGTTACTAAGCCATTATTTGATTTTTAATTTGAAATAAATAAATAATTAAGTTAGAAAAAGCTTTTTATGAATTATTCAGCTTTAGATACGTAATACCACCTTGCTTTTGAAGAAGAATTTTGCTATATAGAATCAATTTTGAGTAGTTTTTTTACATTATATTAAAAAAAAATTTAGCAGGAAAAGTTTGAAATTGAATTAAATGGGAAGTCTGAAAAACGTTCAATTCTAATCAAGTGGGACAATTGTAAATATGTCTTGCTAAGTAGCCTTCATTGAAGTATGAAAATGATGTATTCTAAAATCTATACTTTTTTTTATATGTGTGATGTTAATATAGTGTTGTTAATATTAAGCTATCTTGTGCTTTGATATAAAACCTTAAGCATTAAATGTTTTCACCCAGTTTAGAAGCTTTGTATACGCATATTTAAAACAGCACATATAATACGGATATATTCAGTTACGAGTATATATTCGGGGAATTATAATTTATCTGAGAAATCATAATTTTTTCATAGCTGTGTGTTATGTTAATAAATTAATGTTACGTAAGTTTTTTTTTACTTGTAGAATTGTTATATTATATACTTGTGCAGTATGACGATTCGGTACATATTCCACATTTCAAATTATTTACATTTTGTATATTTGAACTAAGTTCAAAATATAATATTTCATTTATTTCGATTTCCTAAATTTTGTTAGTTTTATTTTTGTGATAGTTTTTATAATTTAGTTTTTTAAAAATACAAAAAGAAAGTAATTTTTTCAAGAAACATTTGTTCTAAATAGAGTATTTGTCCAGTAAATACGTTATTTCGATGGATATTGATAACATATAGATCTTGTGGGAAAAAATGAGTTCGTTCTAGGTATGGGAATTTTTCCCTTAGACTCTCAGAGTCTAGTTTTTACAATTTCAAAAGAATTTACAGATATTGTAATATTCACGGAATTGTGTATAAAACAATCATTTATAGATCCATTTCTGAAAAGAATCTTTTCATCTCTTAAGAACGTCTTAAAAAATTACAAAACAATCATTTAAATGTTAAAAAAAGTTTCGTTTTTTAATGTAAACATACGTTTCATATATTTTGCAACTGTTTAGATTTCCTTAATTTGTTACTTTTCGTTGTTTTAATTTCTCGGTTATTTTACTTTACTTTATATAAAAGAAGTAGTCAGTGGGCGTTTTTATCAGCAGCATAGTAAAAATTTATTTTCGAATTCTGATGTTTTATGAATCCAAAATAAATCTTTCTCAACCAAAATATGTCCTTTTTACTAGATTTAACAGAAGTATTTGTTTTACGAAGTCAAAAATGTAATGGTCTTAATAATTTTCTTTCTTTTTCTAAAAGTAACCGAACGAAAGAATATTCCATTTATCTTGGAAGTCATAATAAAGGAGAAAATTCTCTCTTTCATGAAGTCATTTTGAAATCAAGCTGGAATAATTGATTTTTTATGCAAGTCTAAGAGCATAATGCCTTAAAAGAATTAATTTCTTTGTCATCTTAGTAGGCTACAACAAAAAAGACGAGAGAGTTTTAAAAGAGCTACGAGTCAACAACAAAAAAATTGCTACGAGTCATTTCTCCTAAGAGAGCTTAGAAAAAGAAAAGAAAATGGAAAACGTTTCATATCACTTTTTAGCGTTGAAATTTTTTTCTTTGAACTTGAAGAACTAGCTCTTCGTGTGGCTAGCTCTGCAACTAAAATTAATTACCACTTGACATGAATATGCTAGAATATTGAATACATAAACATTCTTTCTTACTCTTTTAGATAAATTCATTCGAATATAAATAAATTGGAATCATTTTCCAGTTAAAATACTCCAAGAGTCAGACAGATTTTGTCTTTCATTTCTTATTGGTAATTAAATCTTTGAAGAAAGTTTTAAAAAATGATTAATTTAATTGCTTTTATCCTTCATATCGGAAGGTATAAAAACAATTAAGTATTAAAAGGGTTTATATTTGTGAGTTGCTTTTTGCGAAGTGATCAAATATTTTGAGAGGGTTTTTTTTAGGGTATCCGACATTGTTCGGAACCGTGATTTTGCAAAAGTGTATAAATGGATAATATTTATGATATTTAGAGTCACTTAGATTAGAAAATGCATATAAAATTGTTTCAAGAATATTATTACAATAAAAAACTATTTAAGTACAATATTTTGACAAAAAATAAACATAGAATGACCCATTTTCAAAATATTCTCCTTTTGTGAAAATTGCTTCTATTATAATAATATTTTGCCTGTATATAGCTCAGACCTCTGTACAGAGGCTCAACTAGAATTTTTGATATATATAACTTAGAAGTGGGTTTTCCCATGTTTTACGACAACAGAGGGGAAAAATTTTAAGAAAAAAACGTCGATAATTATTTCAATAGGTTGTAACTCTGAAAATAATGGGCAATTTGTACGCAACCAGGACAACTTTGCTACATTTACAATACTAGAATCACTCACTTATTATCTATAAAATACAATTTACAGTCAATAAATACAAAAAATATCAATTTGGTTAATCGGCAGAAATAATTTGTGGATATATATCTGAAATTTTTCCTAAAATGTTGCTTACCGTGTTTTGCATATTAACTATTTTTTCCTAACATTAGAAAGAGGAGTTCATTTGATAACTCTTGCGTTTCAAAACTACGCAAAAATAAGTTAAAGAAGCTAAAAATGGTAGTTTTAAAATCAGAATTTATAAAGGGGGATTCCAAATTTATGGTTCAAGCGTTAATAACTGGACATTATACTAATAATTTATTGAATATGAGTGTATAGGTTCAAATGACACTCAACACAAGAAATAAGAGATGAAAGTAAAAAGAAAATCATTAACAAGAGTAATTATTACAATAACTTTTTTTTCAAATACCATTAGCGTTACAACAACCAGTAGCGTCGGTGAAGCTACGGAACAACGTGATCCTTATCTGAGTCAAATAGAGCTGCATAAGTTACCCAGATATCCCCATAAAAGCTTTATAAATCGGGAGCTCACGGTGTCCAATACATCGCTCTCCAAAAAGTGGTAATTACGAGCATTAATGAGGAGGTTACGAATGGTGATCGGAACATCTTGCAACAGTTCCGGAAAAACTTTTCAGAAAAATAGCATAGCACTAACTATTGAATCGCTTCGCTAGTAGGAACAGGAAAATCGAAAAGCCGTTGGCTATACCCACTCACACATTCACAGAGAATCGTTGGTGATACTCATGTGGCTGCGTTGTGTATAAATTCTCGGTTGAAAAGAGTGTGCATTGACTTCATGTGCGTAAGCGTCGCCCATCTGAAAATAGCTCATGAACTGTCAAGTGTCAACACTGCAATGCTCATTGCTGCAAAAGTGATCGCAAATCACTCCACCAAGGGTGTATTTTGAAAAGTTAATGTAAATACTGCCTTTGTCAACGACGCTATCAATAATCACTTTGCCGTTCCTTTCATCTCGTATTTCCAGTGTTTACACTACCCAGCATCACTTGTACCCATATATTCATATACTATAAGTGATAGTTGTAGTGCTCTGCGCAAACCTTTAAAGTTTGCAACATGAATTCGGAATCACCCTATATAGGATTTATTCTCAAAGTTTTTAACAGCACTGGCTTCTCTGTAAAAAATATGAGTGAAAATTGGAAATAAGCTTAAAAGGATGCTGGAAAAGGGACGTTCAGTATAGGGAAGCCATATTAAATGACATAATGTATGTACAAACTGAAATTGTGTATTAATTTCCAAAAATTCTCTACTTTTTAAAAATTAATCTGGCGGCACATATTAAGTGATTGAAAAATCTTTCTTAAATTATTATTAGGTATTCCAAATTTTAGAAATGAACTCATGTAAAAAAGGGAAAAATTACATTTTATTAACATTTTCAAGATTCTGAAAACACTGAATTCAAAGGGTTAAAAGCAGATAATACTTCCGAATAGCTATGAGAAGAAGTATACTACACTTTTCTAAGAATCCGTTGAATACTTGGTCGGTTTTAAAATTCTTCCTGTGGTTTGCTTACATGCATCAATATTTGTAAAATCTCCGAAGGAGGAATGTCTTAAAATGTACATCGGTTTTATTAAAAGCAAAATAATTTAGCTCAAGCTGAAATAAAATAAAATATTTGCTGTTTGAATGAATTTTGATACATTGGGGCTGTCGATTTGGATACAAATTGCATTTCAATATATCAAGTTTTAATTGTAAATATTTTTGACTTTTTTCAATACAGTTTTTAAGTTATAAAATGATTTTAGATGAGGATACTAATGATTTTAAAAAAGAGGAAGAAAACTTAAAGCCCACATAAACAAGCATTTAATTTACTAGACGAGGTACTTAAATATCCTTTTTACTATTAAAAATGCATTTTAAAAGCAATATTTTTTTATAAACATTAAAGAGATAATGTCACCTGATCTGGTATTTCTTTTTCCTTACTTCCACATTGCACCATCAGAGATTCATAAAGCTCGTTATCTTTTTAGACGAAGCCATCTCCATTATTCTACATAACGAGTTTTGAAGACTAGATTAAAACGTTCCATTTGAGCAGAATAAATTCCAAGTTTACAGCCACGACTACTCAGCTGTTTTTGACATATTTACTCCTTTAAAAGAAGCTCAGGATAACAAATAATATTATAAACTGGAGGATTCATTGTTTACACTTCGAAAAGGATTCGAAAAGGATTTTTGGCAACGTAGTTTTGAACATCCGTCGAGTGACAAGAACTAGCACTCCGCACCATACCAAAATCTGGATTTTGAGTCTCCACGCATTTAACGTACCTTTTACACGGTGGGTCCTTAGCGGCTCTAGGATTTGAGGAGGAGTTCGTGACGGCCGCGGATAATACTTTGAAAAGAAGTATGAACGATTGAAGACATATTTGAATTTAATAACGAGTCTTTAGCAAATGAAAAGTAATGGAGTAACCTAATTGTTAGTAATTTATATACAATTTGAGTTTCAAATCTATATACAAAATGCAATAACTCGGTTAAATAAAAATTCAGCAGAACTAAATTCATACATTTATTTATAAAACATATATACGACAAAATAATCCTTTTACAATACATACGAAAACATGCGGGAAATACAAATAAATGCTCAAAATACCATGAAATTCAAATTTATAAGCGTTATTAAAAAAAGCACGCTGAAGAAAGTTGACTCAATAATTTAAATCATCACAAATTCTTGTACCGAATAGCAGAAAAAGACAAATTTAAAAAATTTCAATTTTATGACATCATCTTAGAATTTAAATATGAGAGTTATTTAAATAATTGTATAATGAAAAAAAATTTGAGAAAAACTGTGATGTGCATCATAAAAGAGATAGCTAATTAAAATTTATCCTTTTTTCGAACAAGCCAAATTTATTAGAAAGTTCATTATTAAAGCACATTTGCGATGTTTAGTCAATGGAAAAAGTGAATGGAATAATTAATGTATTACCTGCCAAATTTAAATGCATTTGCTACGTTTTTAGCGTTCAACTAAACTATAACACAAACATTTTAAAAAGTGTCTGCATGAGTGTTTGGGGGTTGTACAACTTCATTAACTTTTTCTGATGTTTTTTTATACCGACAATTAAACCATCAGAGCGCTCTTTAAGCATTTCGCACGGATAATATGATAACTGAACGAGGTGATTGTCTGCTGTTAGCGACATAATGAATGAAATTCTGATTGGCGACACTTAATAAATGAGGCTGCCCTATGTACTGACAACCTCATCAGGTGAGCTCGAAATCCAATTAATTCAGCCTTCAAATGAAGTTTTCAGGCTATTATTGCGATTTATTTAAGTCAAAAACATAAAAATGGAGAAAACGATGGTTAATGAGCTGTTCATTTCTTTTAAACATTTGTGCTTAAATGCACTAGCAAGGGGAATATCTGTGTCGTTTTGGGTCGAAACCAACTTTTTCAATTCCTTTTTAAAAGTAAAACGAGCGATAAAAAGTCGTTAAGTACTTAAGTAATTGTTCCTTGTCTATTTCCTTAAAGAACAATGAAATTAACGTGAACCTTTTTTTGTTGCAAATTTGAGATTTGCACACACACACACAAGCAGTTTTCTTCTATTTAATTGTAATTTCTATTTTAGAATATCATTGTATATTATTGGAGTTCTTTGTGTGCGCAACTTTTTCCCTTAACATGTTATTTACAAGATAAAATTGTAATTTCAAAATATTACTTTAAATTCGGAAAAATATTCCAAATAACTTTAAATTTCTTTAAATTAGATCGTATAATATTTTACAACATCACACTTTTCCCCCTTTATAAATTTACATACATGTGTATGTGATTTTATATACAGGGTGATTCGCAACGAGACCGACAAACTTGCAGGATGTGTAGGGAGTACCGAGACGACTCGGAATTGCAAAGGAATGCAGGATCACAAATACTGTAGTTGCGAGTGAGTGAGTGAATATTAACGTCGCACTGTTCAGCTACACGAAGGCTTTTGGCGACGGACCACGTAATTTTGAACCATGGTCAAGTGACGTGGACGACACCTGAGCTGGCACCCCCTCTCCTAACTACCCCACCACACCAACGGGACTGTTGTTGCGAACTATGGTGAAAAGAAGCAGAGAAAAAGAACAGAAACAGCAGCACATTAATGGGACATAAAATCATTGAAAAGTTGTACTACAACAGGTGTTCGATGTTACTACCAGAAGTCGACTGATAGGCCTGAGAGTGGCACTGCATGGAATTTCTTGCGTTCTGAGAGATTCCTGGAATGTCATGTATCCTCCCACGTGATAAGGTCTTCGAATAAAGAAACGGGAGTCTCGTACACCATACTCTTCACCCCAGAAGAAGTCCATACATGACAGGTCCGGTGATCAGACAAGCCAATGAAAAGGGCCACTACGACTTATCCGCCACTGTCCAAAGTTTTGCTGTTTGGTTTGCTGCGAGTATCCTTCAGACAATGGATTCAGATAAACCCCTTTGTTGGGCTATCACTCGAGTACTCGTACTTAGATTTTCTTCTATCAGACGTAAGACTGCCCCCTCATTGCCATGTATTCCTATCGTTCGCTGTCGATCCATTGTAGCTTTCGTTAAAGAACCAATCTCACGTAATCTCCTGTCTAAAGATCGTGTAATGTGTAACACGCTTGTTCGGGTAACGTTCCTGGTACAAATGTTAAAAATTTGTTGCTAAAGTTTCCTCCCTTTAAAAGCATTTGCTAGTTCCTCAGTTACTTTATGCAACAGGTACTAAATTTTAATTAAATTAATAAATGTTTAAAATCAGCAGGTTTTTCCTAAGTTTTTTACGCTACAATTCACTACAGTTAGAGATTAAAATCTTTAAAGTAAGTAGCTCTATAACAACTGTTAAAAAAATATTTAAGGCATCCCACTAGGTTTAGAGACCAATTTTTCAAAAATTGATTTTCAGAAGAATTTTATTGTTTTAAAGGACATATATAGGTTTAAAGAATCAGAATTCTTAAATAAATAACCTGCGTCACACTCCTTGTTTTTGAAAAATATTATTTTTATGAAATTTTAGCAAAATTTTCACCATAAATAAGAATACATTGGACATAATGTAATTGTAATTTCATTGATATACTTTTTATCCATCTGAAGTGTCACAAACCGCAGGGTAAAAACATTTTAAGAAATAAATGTTTTATGAGCATTCCAATTTGATGTTAATAGATTTTCGTCAAAATCACTTTATGTTCTAATATTAAAATGGCTGTAAAATGTTATGAAATGTAACTATCTTAAAGCCAATGATTTGTTACACTCTAAAAGGCTTATTAGGTGCTTGTTTAGTAGCACTCTAATAAATACTCAGCATGTTGAGTTTTAAAAAAATTCATAATTAAAGCTTTATCAATAACTACTGGAAATTTTATTATGTGTGTCCATTTGACACTGTGTCAGCAAAACAAGTCAAATAACGTTGCTCAAAAATGCCACGTTTCCCAAAAAATACAGTTAAACATATGTATAATCGATAGAGGTACACAAGTAAAAATATAAAACTGAAATATAAATTATGAAAATCATTTTTAAAATTAACAGTGATTAAGTGCATTTATATATAAAAAAAAGTTTAACATTTATTATTTAAGTTTAACATTTATTAGAATAGAATTAATTTGGATTATCTCGCACCCTGCCATCTATTTCGCTGATTCATGAAACAGCTGACAGGTGCAGCCATCTAGTGAGGGAAAATCTCCACTAAAACTGTCCTTTACAGGCTCATTACATAAGTTTTATAAAATTCATTGAGTTTTATTGCATTGTTTGGGAAATACCCCATTTTTCATGCACAAATTATCGTAAAAATTTCATTCTTTCAAAAACTCATATAAAATATTCATATAAGTTAGATAAAGTAAATGTTTGAAAAGTAAATTAAAACTCTCCAGTTTTTTATGCTATTCCTTCTTCCTCAATGCTTATATTTCTTTTTTATTAGTGGCCCTTACATCAAACACCTAAAAAATACATTTTCAACTTAGTCGGATACCTTAAATTGATAAATTTGCAAAAATTCAACATTAGGTATGCAGGAGCTATCCCAAACCGAAAAACATAGATAATGGTCTATGAGACAAAACCTGGGAACCTCTGATTTAATCAAAAGAAGTTGCGAAATTTTTTCTCAAATAACTTGATATTAAATAAAACAACAAGCAACTATCTTTTAATAGAGGAATAACACTTTAAAAAGGATAATGGGCTTCGTTTAAAAGCGTTTTGTAAAACTGTAGATACAAAAATTGCTTCTTTCCTCAGTTTTGTTTTTTGAAATGGTAAGGTTATGAATAAATTGAAAACTTTTACTTTCCCCAAATGTATATTGAATTTAAACACTCTTGTGTCTCAGGTTTTATTAACCCTATTAGATATTTTCGTATAAAGCAACTTTTACAAAAATCATTTTTGAGCCACCTTTGTTAGGCATCGATCCAAAGAGCACCGCCAGTGCCGCTGATAAGCAAAAAAAAAATCTTTTCTATTGCCGGCTCTGCCACGAATTTTGCTATCAAACGAAGGATGCGTGTAAAGAGTAAACATTAATGGACAATGTGTGTGGACCAATACACTGTGCACTAACATTCTATTTTTCTTAAGCTGTGTTATACTATCGAAAAATTGGAACTTATTTTGATTTTTCAATAACTATTTAAAATTCAGCATATTAATTCCATTTATAAGTTTTATTCTGAGGATTTTTTTAAAAAATTTGCTTGATTGATAGAAATATATGCGGCATACGGCCGCCCCTTGCTTTGGCCACCTGCGTGCGGTGCACGCGCTGCGCAGTTGCTAGGATCGGCTCTGTTAGGTTTTATAATCATAAGAAATCATTAAGAAGTAAAATATCCAACATGCTGGCTTAATTAATGCTCAAATTTTATTTTATAGTGTAGCTTTTAGAAAGGTATAAAGTCTAGAAAGGCTTTGTAATTTTTTCTTACCTCACATTCCTTTCTTAGAATTTCTCTCTTCTTTTTCATGTGAAATCTTTTTTTTTTTTTTTTTTTTTTTTTTTGAGATCCCATACAGCTTATATTTTTTCAAATGGTCACACATTCGTATTAAAGTTGTTGTCAATGATGGTCTAGACCAGGGGTCTCCAAACTACGACCCTCCAGTGCCATCAATCCGGCCCGTGACAGCTTAAGTCTAGTGTCATCAATCCGGCCCGCGACAGCCAATGATTTATTGTTGTTACTATTGCTGTGATAAGTTGAAGAAGAAAACACACAGAATGATAATTACTCGGTTTATTTACTTGCAAGGTAAAACTTAACGACAGAAATGATGACGCAGGAAACTTAATTTAAGTATCTAAGCTTAAGCATATTAATAACTAACAAATAATTGAAATGAATCCCACTAATCATAGTAAAACAAAAACACTAATGAGATTTATGTAATTGTGATTTTCCACCGACAATAGTTTGTAGTTGTGGATCAATTTTACTTGTACCAATTATTAAAAGAGATTTAAGATGCTCATCGGTTAATTGAGATCTGTAAACATTCTTTGTGTACTTCATCTTGGAAAACGTTTTCTCACACAAGTAAGTAGTACCAAAAACAGAAAACAACCCACGAGCAAATTTATGCAAATTATCAAATTGTACCAGTGGAAGACTCTTATAAAATTCCAACAAATATGAATTTTGATATTTGTTCTTAATCATAACACTGCACTGTAAATCAATAATTTCCATTTGGACTTCCGGAGCCAGGGTTTCAATGTCAGAATCAAAAGGATTTTGAAAAAGCTTAATTTCATTCGCAATGACATCAAAATCTGAGAAACGAGTATCAAAATTTATCTTCAAAGCACTCAAAGTTTCGATTGCAAAATTGACGGGAAATTCAGTCTTTGTAGTGTGGCTGAATATTTCACATGTTTTAAAATGTGTGAAACATTTTTTACGTAATTGCGATTGAAATAGTATTATTTTCTGCCTGAAGGATTTGATATTGGTGTATAAATCAGGGAGAAGCCGATTTTCTCCTTGCAATCTCAAATTCAGTTCGTTCATATGATTTGTCAAATCGACATAGAATGCTAACTTCCAAATCCATTCACTATTTTCTAAATCGGCAAAAGGGCGCTGCTTCTCATTTAAAAAAATTTCGATCTCTGCTCGAAGTTCAAAAAAGCGCTTAAGGACTTTTCCGCAACTAAGCCAGCGTACGGCAGTATGATATGGTAAGTCACATTTTCTCCAATCTCTTCAATAAACTCGCGGAATTGACGGTGATTCAGCCCAGTGGGGGGATCTGATGAAGTTAACAACTGATATGACTGGTTTTAGAACTTCAGACATATCCAAACATTTTCCGCACAAGGACTGTTGATGAATGATACAATGTAAGACTAATGGTTTTGAACCACCATCATTTTCTACAGCCTTTGACACAAGTGCAACCACTCCTTTATTTTTACCACACATATTTTTGCCTCCATAAGTTGTAATAGATTTCAAATTTCTCTATCGAAGGTTCTTTTTATTAATGGCATTTTCAACTCCCTTAAAAATATTTGCCTCAGTTGTCGTGCCGTGAATACTATCAACATCAAGAAGTTCTTCATACACTTCATAGCTTTTATCTACTCCGCGAATAAAAATCAACACCTGAGCAGTATTTGACACATCCGTTGACTCATCCAATGCTAGAGAAAACCACTCAAGATGTCCATTTTTGTCAGACAGAGTTGAGATGATATATTTTCTGCGATGTCTTGCACCCTCCGAGCCACTGTGTTTGCTGACAAACTGACACTTTTAAATAAATTTACCTTTTCGGGGCATATTTCTTCGGCTACTGCAATCAAGCATTCTTTTATCATTTCTTCATCGGTGAATGGTTTGCCACGTTTTGCGATTTCAAGAGCCACACGAAAGCTGGCGCGAGTTGCAGACTCTTGTTCAGTATTCGCTTTGGTAAACAAAGATTGCTGCGATTTGAGTCCGTGCTTCAAAGCTTCAAATTGTTCCGTCCGCAAACTTCCTGTATACTTGGAGTAATTTTGAAGATGTTTCGATTCATAGTGTCGTTTAATGTTATATTCTTTGAGAACAGCTATGGTTTCATTACAAATTAAACATAGAGCGCCTTATTACTGGACTCAATCACAAAATACTGAAAGTTCCATTTATCTTTGAACGTTCTGCATTCACTGTCGATTTTTCGCTTCTTTTCCATACTAACAAATCACACATAAAAACTAAGTCAAATCAAAATACTTTTATGCACGGGTGTTACTTTATTTCACAATAGAGAGTTTCGCTTTCTTTGCCTTTCCTACGCAGACTGACTCGCGGTTGCGCCGCTAGCCTTTTTATATGCAATTACTGCCATCTCGAAGTGATCGGAATACACTAGCCAGAACAAGAACTTTCTCGAACCCCCCAACGCGGTAATTCCAAATATTTAATTACAACTAATGCCACCTGTTAGCAGGTAGCTGAAATAGATAGTACATAGTACCACTACTCGCCACTAAATGTCGTTAAGTGTCACAATACACAATAGTAATTGAAATGCAAAAAAGCGTAAGTTTGCTTAGGTCGCGCACTTTGCGACTATTCTAGTCTAGAAATATAGTTAAGGACAGAAAAATTAAAACTTTTTTGGCCCTTGGAACATACTGAAAAGATCATTATGGCCCGAAGGCTTCAAAGTTTGGAGACCCCTGGTCTAGACCAGGGATGGGCAAACCTTTTCGGTCGCGGGCCAAAAATCGAAGAAAAAAAAGTTTGACGGGAGAAGATAAAATTTTCTAAAATTTTAAAAACAATATGCAAGTATTACAATTTAAATATGTTAATGAGATGAATGAAATTGTGATTTCATTTTTAAAAGCTCCTTATATTGAGGTTCGAAGTGAGATGTACTGATTCTCTCTAAGGAACGAGGCTAAATGCTCATCTGTCGGTCTACTTCTGAAATAATTCTTTCCGAGGTTCATAGTTGAAAACACTTGTTCACATATATAAGAAGAAGCAAAAATAGCACTGATTTTCGGGGCGTGAGATATTAAATTTGGGAAACTTACTTTCGATAATGATTTGTAAAATTCTAACGTTGTCATATTTAGATGATTGCTAGATTGCAACTCAATCAATTCAAGCTACAAATCTGACCTCACTGTTTCACAACTTACGTTAAAAGGCATGGTAAAAATATTCAATTCTGTTTGAATGGCACTGAAATCTGCGTTCAAACTCAAAATGTAGTTTTTTCAAGCCATCTTTATAATTCTTAAGCTTCTCTTCATTTACTGAGGGTATTGAATATAACCTCAGGAAATGAGACAAGTCGTTCTTATTTAGCTACTCAGTAAACAAGTTAAATTTTAGTTTAAAAGCTTTGAAGTGGGCCCAGATATCATCGATAAATTGGTTTTTCCCTTGAATCTTGACATTCAAGTTGTTCATATGACAAAGAGGATCTGTGAAAAATGTGAAGTCCAAAAGTCGTTCTGTATCATCTAACATTTCGCACTCCTCAAAACATAGAAGAATGACACAATGTCGTCTTTCAACTGCTTGATCTCTCTCGAAAACACATCCTAAGCCACCTTACTTTCGTGTAATGCAATACATCAGAGTATTCAGATTGCACGGATTGAAAAAAATATCGAAATTGCTTGTGAGTAAGCCCACGAGATCGAATAGCATTTATAAGCTTCACGACTGCATCAAGTACGGGTTTCATATTCAATGTAGATTTACACAGAGGATCTTGATGGTAAAATCCTAGGAGAGCCCACACCCTTGGCGACAAAACGAAAAAAGCGCCAAGCCAGAACGAGATGGCGCCATGCGAAACCGACAATGGCGGCAAGTGAGTAAAGAGAGATAAGGTGGATGCGTAATGAAAATATATGTAAACAATACAGAAATTAAGCATTTAAGATTAAAAAAATATAAAAACATCACTTACTTTCTTACTCCTGATCTTTTCCGAGTGAGGGTACAGCATAACATATTTTTAAAAAGTCTTGAAGGTCTCAACGCTAAGTGAATGATCGTGTGTGAGCGCCGCCATTTTTATTCTGCGAGGTAATGGTCGAACATACCTTCGGTCGTAGCTGGTGCAATTTCGAAGAAAGCGTTTTATTGTCGACCATGTTACATCATGCCGATCGTTAAATTTGGACATTCATAACTCTAAGCAATCAACCCTTTTCTTTCATACACTATTCAATCAATTATTTCTAACCTTTCACATTCAACAAAGTAAAAAATTCTAAGATATATTCCTTCACACTCACAACCATTCCAGCCTGATTCCCCAAAACAAAATGAAATTCGAAATGCCCGCCGACAAAATACGAAATTTCTAGAAATAGTTAGATTTACCATATCTAGTGTATCAAAGTAGTGTTACCAAGATGGCTCAATTATCGCCAACCCAAAATAATTCGCGCCAAGGGTGTGGGCTCTCCTAGGACTGAACCGATCTTGATGTATAACACAATCTAGAAAAACGATATTGTCTCCAGAATAGTTTTGATTTAAGAGTCCAAGAAATCCAGATTTTTTCCTGTCATATTTTGTGCTCCATCGGTCGTAATGTTACATATATTTTTAATATGCACATTGATAGTTAAAAAGTCCTTCCTGAAATTCACGAGAAATATCACATTCCGTTGTAGTTTCCTTTAATAAACACATGCACGCCAGTTCCTTGGTAATTTCAAAGATCTCATCAACACTTCTTATAAATAATACTAATTGAGCAGTATCACTTATATCAGTTCTTATATATATATACATCCATAGTTATGGAGCAAAATTTAAACTGGTCAATCTTTGACTCTAATTGTGATGTCAAATTTTTATCGATGACTTCAATTCTAGAAGTCAGCGTTTTTCGAAATAAAAGTTTACAGTCTCAAAATTATTTATCTTGTCTGAGCATAAAACATCCCTAACTTGGAGCATGCTTTGTTTAACGAACTTCCCAATCACTGAGAGCTTTAGCAAAATTGTATGCTACAATGTAACTTGCATATGTAGCTGCTTCTTGGATACTGTTTACCTTCTTGAAAAAATTTTGTCGGCCTGATAATTTTTTACAGACTTTTGGAGTTTTGTTTTCTTTCATATTCAAACATTACTTCGTAATTGGAATTCTTCTGCTTTGATATGAAATGACAGGAAATTTTATATTCTTTGAAGATTGCTACAGCTTCATTGCAGATGAGACACATTTATCTTTTATAACTGCAAAACAATATTTCCAGGTCCATTCATGATTAAAAGCACGGCACACTGAATCAACTTTACGTTTTTTAGTAGCCATTTTGGGGTTGAAATATTTTACGAATAACCCAAACAAGCACTAGCTACGTATACTTTTAATAATTTCACCACTATTCACAATAATGCCATATGTCCACAATCTTTCCATACGCAATCAATAATATTAGAACTCTCGCCAAAAGAAAAAGCCGCTGGCTGGAGCTTAAAATGCGCAGTCTGAAACATGTGAGGTCTAATTCACCTATATTGGATTCTCATATGTCTGCTTCCAGAGAAAGAGATAACGCTTGTTGGCGTCAATCTACAGCTATAACTAACAACGAACTTTTACTTTTAACACTTTAACGATTGAAAGCTGTGTGTGCTTGCTATTTCCGTCGATTTATGTTTTGCAGAACAAAAATAGAGAAAATAAAAAGATCATCACAAAGTCCTTTGAAAAAAAAAAGAAAAATATAATATTTAAACAAAGTAGAAAAGGAGATGGATATATACATATATATTTCTTTAAAGTTGCCTCGGACCGGCAACTTAAAATTCTATCCTCCGGCCGTATAGAATCTTCCGTTGGGCCGTAGTTTCCCTATCCCTGGTCTGGGCATACGAAACCAGTGGCGTAGCGTACACACCCGCAACCCCCGCATTGCTAGGGAGCAGAGACTCTAGGGGGCCCAAAGCTTGACTTACACTAAGTACGTATTTGGGCTTGGGGCCCAAAACCTGAGTTTGCAGGAGGGCCCCAATATTCTCCATTACGCCACTGTACAAAACACAACGTACTCGGCTTAAATTCTGTTAAATTCTTTCTTTAACCCTTTTTAGACTAAGGGAAACCTTTTCCTCCATTTAAAAGTGGTGTTTGTCGTATTTAGTTTTAACCTTATATCTACATTTTTCCTACAGATTGTCAAAATGAAACGCATGCCGTATGCAATTACGTAAACGGGAACGTTTAGGGGGAAAAAACTATTAAATGAATTGGCGCCAGTGATAACATTCGCAGGCTGTATTCTTATTCTTATTATTTATTTCAGTTCTTATTGTGTCGTGTAGTATTATATTACTGAGTATTCTCACAAGTTTTATGTTATACGATAGGTAAAATTTTGTGCTATAATAAACTATATTTGAACAAACGAAAACAAATGCCTGATAATGACCAATAACTGAATAGTAATTATTCTATTTCTGTTCCCATAAAATTCTCCCCTCCTTCTAAAAAAACTACACCTTGTTGTATATTTTCTTGTGGTTTTTATTTCTTTGTCTAAAAACCTAAAATAAGCAGTTAGATACTAATATTTACTCTCTAAGCAGCTTTATAATCTTATAAGAGTTATATAACCAACTTACATTGTAAATAATAACGTTTCCAATCATATGTGTTTCATAATTCATTAGGAAAAATTTACTGGGATAGATAAACATCTTGTATTTACTCAAAGATGAAAGCAAATAAAAAAAAGATTGCTATAATAAAATCATTCTGAGAATACCGGATACCTTAGTGGAAATAAATGTATGTCAACTAAACTTTGTACGATCCAAACATAAGGACAAAAAATTTCAATTTCCTAATATATTGGATCTAAATTTAAATGTCTGTTTCTTTTCTGTTGGAACTCTTATAACAATTACTAAGCAAAACAAAAATTTGAGAACAAAAACAGAATCGAGTTTTGTTTGAATAAAGCTTTGAAGAAATTGTGATCAAAGTGTTTGAATTCAATGAAAATAAACTTTGAAAAATAGGAATTTCTATGATCATTTTTCTTATTTTGGTGTATAACTTAGTTTCTTCCAAATATTAAAAAATCTTTTATTTCTCTTTTTACATTTTTCTTGGATTTTTTTATGTCAAAAAGAAGTTTAAGAAAAGCTCTAGAATAAATCCTTCGAATTTTACATCGGAATTTTAGAGCTCAGCATCGTTTTTTTAATTTCTGTTCCACGATTATTAATTCCACACAAAAATGCAATATATCCGTCACATATTTGAGTAATCTATAAATAAATAATTTAGACAGAGATCCATCAAAAATGATTGGAACACAGATTTTTATTAATCTCTGGGAAAATTTATTTGACGAAATCAAGTAACCTTTAAAATAAACGATTAGAAAAGATATTGCACAGTATATAATTTAATAAGGCTCAATAATTTAAGTTGTATGGAAATATTTATTAAAAAAAATAGAATAATATCCTTTTTTCTTCAAGAACTAAAAGGATTTGCATTTGGAAATAGAGAAATTGTGTTCTCTATTTATATATTCAACAGATTTAAAAGAAATGAACAAAAACATGAATATATTTTGAATATGATTTAATATAAGCATATAATACGCATCCAATATGTTGAATCCTGGTTCATGCTGTTTCTTATATTTATTAAAATTACTCCTAAATGCTCAAACAGTAACATGGTGCAAGCTGTTAGTCGTCATGCAATCAAAACCAGCTTAGTGAAGCTGATTATTGCATTTCGGTTATTCTAAGCAAATAAGTTACGAAACATCTTTTAATATCTAAAATACCAAGCATAGATAATCGCGAATGATTAATAATGATGTCTCTTAGACATCGTAATTTCCGGAGCCCATATATACACAGGTACGCACTTAAGACTAATCACAAGAGCCTAATAAAATTACAAATACCAATTATAGAGATCCGATTGACAATAGTGATTCATCACAGTTCAGAATGTTGCTTATTGAACTATTTTTCAAGTATGATAATAAATATCTTAACTTTGTTGTTATATGTATTGAATTCATCGCATATGAAAGACCCAAAAATGCCTTGTTATTACTGTTAAGGAGAGAAGGCGTTTATATGAAAACACGCGCACAAAAGCCATGCCTTGTACATTTTTTTCTGCTCTATGGACAAAGTAATATCTTGAATATTTGAATTAAAAAAATTTTGTCTGCGAAAATCTCTTTCGGATAAGCATTTTTTTTCTCGCCAGATCTTAAGTACACTTGAAATATGACAAAGTTAGTTCTTAGTTTTTTGTTTTATTTATACTTAACAGATTCTACTACTATCAGTGATCTGTTTTTTTTTTTGTTTTTTTTTGCCGAAACCTGGTGAAGCAAATAAATGAAGTATTGAAGTGAAATTTCACCTTATTGGTTTTATACTAAATCAAGGGAAAAGTTGGAAAAAAACTCGTGTTACTTTGAATCAACAATCAATCAAGTGATGCGTTGAAAACCCCCATTTTTAATAGTATTTGATGTTAAATTTAGTTTGTGTAATACATGTTTAGCCTGAATTTAAATATATGAAATCATTATATCACTCATCTATTTGAATTGCAATTTGTATTAATTTTATTTTTGTATAACTTTACCCTTTCTTATACAAGCTTACGTTTATTATATTCCTTTATGCTGAGAGTTTTAAATTGAAAGAAAAAAGGTATATTTATAATTTTTAGTTTATAGGGCTTGTCTTAGAATTCTGGACACGAGGTTACTTAAGCCACGTGATTTAAAATTATCCTGTTTATTTTCTTCTAAAAATACAGACAAAATATAACTCGGATACAATTGAAAGTAAGTTTTTCTTGTAAGTTTTCTAGTGATTTAATTTTTGAAAATTAATTTTTCATGTACTTCAACAAATAAAAAAATCCCCAAAGGAAATATTTTTAACAACAAAAAATTACGTTTTGAATAATATAGTGTGAAATATGTGTGGTTTATTTTAGTTCTACATTTTGTACATAATCTTATATTATGGTCACAATATAAGATATACAATATAAGATTATATTCACAATTTTTACCAGGGAACCTATGTCTTTCAAAGTTGAACAATTAAAATGAACGACACTTTGTAACTTAATATTAGAAATGCTATTCGATGTAGTTGAGGGAAACGCTGTTAACTAAATAATTTTTAAAAAGGAACGAGGGAGACTTTGATCCACTCTAAAGCAACACGAGGGCTATGGGTGACGTCATTTTGAGCCTCGGTCAGCTGGCATCCCCAACCCGAACTTCCCCATAAACGGACGGGACAGATTTAGCGTGCATCAGCCCCTCTATAGGGTGGGCCTTCAATGGACTCTAAAACGCCGATTTTAAAGAGGACCCATTGCAGTTTCGTATGGATTTCAATTGGGATAAGTTGATTTACAAAGGGTAGTCGGTACCAACAATGTTAATTGGAGCTTTTTTAGGAACCTGTTTCTCAGAAACTGTTAAATATAAAAACTTCAAATTTTGTCTGTTTATTAAATAGGCTTTTTTATTTAAATAATGGTAAAATATTTAAAATATATTGTTTACTTTTTTCAAAAAAAATCAACATAAAAGTATCACTATGAAATTTTAGAAAATTGTCATTTTTTTACGATATAACTGCTTTTAGCAAAATATTTTGGGAAAATCTCCAAAACAGTAATTCCAGTATACATAGTTACATATTATTTATATGCAATAAAAATTGCATGTGCATTAATTCAGTAGATTCTGAGAAAAAGGTACACGTAGTTTGAAAACAATCCTTTTGAGAAAATTGCATTTTTAATGTAAAATGTCATTTCATCAAAAAAATTATGAATTACAATCTGTATTTGCCATATTTTTTAAATTATTAGCTTATTCTCTATTACTTTTAAGACTTTTTAGTTTTTTTTTACTTAGATTTCTTAGAAAATACATATATAGCATTTCTCACTTTTAAGCTACCGAGGTATTTTGTAGCGTTTGTGCATCATTTTACTCAAATTATGTATCAATCTTTGAAGAATTTTCAGTTCTGATACATTACTTTTATCAAATTTGACTATAAAGCATCATAAAAACCATGTGAAAATGTGTCAGTACATGAAAATATGGCTTTGGTAATACAGTCGGACCTCTATATAACGAAGTTGCTAAATCCCGGAAAAAAGTTCGTTATATGGAAAATTCGTTATATAGAGGTTCATCCTTTAATATACTTTATAAACCACATACAACAAATTTTAAATTCTTAAACACTATATACTAAAAAAGTAATTATTCACACCTTTTAAAAAATTAATATATGTTTATTTTATGTATCTTACCCATAAAAAAAAAAAAAAAACTGCAAGAAACCAAGAAAAAAGAATGTCGAATAATACATTGTATTTTCAATATTAAGAAAATAATTTTATATTAAAATTAATGAATTTTAAGGACATTTTCTAATTTAAAGTATACAAGTAATATTAAACAAACATTATTTTATAACTAGAACACGAGACAACTCCACTAAGGGTGAAAGAGGATAACGAAGATGTTTCCAGTGAACTGGACGATGGGAGTTAAAGGTTGCACGTCTTGGATGAAATGTCCAGAACTGTATTGCTCTCGGAGAGTTAGGATCTAATAAAACCAGTTTAAGGTTTTTGACCACCATAAAATGTTTTAAAGAGAGAATAACTTGGAAATGTTCAGAAATACTTTAAAAATAGGGAGAAAAAAATTCAATTTACAAAAGAAAAAGTTCGTTCTATAGAAAATGCACTTCACTCTAGAGAGGTTATTTTACGAAGAAAATCGTAAATGTTCAAGGTTCCAAGAAAAAGTTCTCTATATAGAAAAATTCGCAACATAGAGGTTCGTTATATAGAGGCTCGACTGTACATGATTATACGATATTTCGAAAAGTTTCATTAGTGTTTTATATATTCACCTGTAAACATAATTCATCAGAATTAAAAATTTTCTTTAAATATTAGGTAAATGGTATTTAAAACAACAAAAAATCTGTTTTTATGTTTTTGAACATGAAATTTATGTATTTTTATGCATGTAACAAGCTACATGTAACGCAAAAAAGTCCTTCCATTTTGAGATACTTATATACCTTTTACTAAGAAACTCTTGTACACTAAAGATAAAAAAATTTTATAAGTACACAATTTATATGAAGTATATAGTAAAAATTTCCAGTTCATGCATACAGTAGATTTATAGAAAAAAGAACAGATTATTTAAAAATATAATATTTAGAAAACAGTAGCTTTTGTATAAAATTTTACCTCATCAAAAAGATCCTGCACTCTGTAGCCGGTTTTTACTTTATTTTTTTTAATAATATTATCTTCTTTCTTTCTTTTTCTTCTTTTATCTTTTCTAATTTTCTTCGAGCGTCCAGAAAAGGCATAAATTGCTTTCATTAGTCTTTCCCTATCGAGAATTTTCGTGGCACTTACTGAATATTCCCCAGGTTCTACTCCCATTTTTTGAAACATTTTTTAATTTTGTTACATTACCGTCATTAAAGGAACAAACAGCATCACACATAAACACCAAGTGAAAGTGTTTCAATCTGTCCAAATGTTGTTTTGGAAACACGTGACCAAATGGCATTATGAAAACTTTCATTCGGGTTTTGTGTTTTCCCATGCAAACATTTTTCAACATATCAGAATGAGAAAAATCTCTAAATATAGGACGCATTGCTTCTACAACAGCGACCGGAAGACTTACCTGATGCTTCAGCCTTTTTAAATCCACACCATGAAGCTTCACCGACAGGACAAAAACCATGTTGAGGATATTCATCAATTGATAGCTTATGCAGAAAAATGGCCCAGATAGCTTGCCGCATATTCTGAACACTGCTGTGATTTCTCCGAATAGCTGATCCATAGTATGACTGTAAGAGTTATCTATTTCATGTTCAGAAAAAACAATTTTTCCCACTTAAACACTTATCGTCTGACAAGATTTGCCCTTTCAATTGAGCTTTTAATCGGCGTAATCTTGTTCCCATGCGCTTCATTACATGGCCCCAATACACACCAATTTTTCAATTGGATATTCATCTCCATAGATGTTTTTCTTTTTTACCGCATCAAATGCTTTGCAATCATCATCTCCTAAGTACGTAATATATTGGGCATTATGCAAAGATAATGACCGTTGAAAAATTTTAGACGCATCTTGAATTTCCATCGCTCTATTAGATCCAACGTAATTCCTTTTACAATCCTTTTCATGAAAAGGCAAGTTTTTACAAGTACAATATTTCAAAAGAATATCAACATCTATCACCTTGCCTGTATCAATGCTAGCCACAATAACTACACCATTCAATGATGTGTAACCGCGCTTCTGCCATGTCCCATCTACAGCTACCGCAATATTTTTATTACCTTCATTTTCACAAATATCTTTCGCAGCATTTTGAATCGAGTCCTCGTAAACAAGTTTTGCAGCATTTAAAATTCGCTTACCGTAAGGAAAAAACCTTGTAGGTGGTTGTGGAAGATTCATTATGCCGCAGAACATTCTCCCTACTTCTGCACCTCTTCCAATTGAACTCATAGCATATACAAACCTGGTATTTACTGTAACAATTTGCGTTCTTTCATGAAAATTTAAAGAAGCAATTTCAATTCTACACAATATGGACAAGCACAACATTTCAGGACAAACGTAATAGCCAGTCTAGACTTACCTTTTAAGACTTGCATGTCTAAACCAATGTTGCATATTTTACAGTGAACTTCACCCTTGAAAAGAAATGCAAGAATATTCAAATTCATGATTGCATTAATAATACCTACGCTTTCACATCAAAAGAAGAAAAACTCTCATTTAAATTGGGAATTTTCTTTTCTTTTGCACATGACTTCTTTGAGTTAAAGGAGTCATGTGCATGTCCAGCTTGAGCATTTACTTTACTATCAGTGGTAATTACTTTACTATTAATAGTATTCCTACGTTTATAATACTTACCTTTGAGTTTCTTGAAAACCTTTTTAGATCTTGGCATCTTCCAAATAAAAAATTTCAAAATTTTTAAATGTAAGAAATTTTAAATATCGACAAATGATAAGAACTAAATAAAAACGTGTATGAAAGCTCCAAAAATATATAAACCACCCTAACAGTTACACTTACAGTTATTCTACAGTTAATTACGTGTGAATAAATAAAACCGATAATGGCTTCGGAAGAGCATCCCAGATTTAAAAGGCCAATGTTTACATTTCTATCTGTCAAAGTGGGCACGGCAAATCAACTGATTATTTTTTAAAAATCATTTTAAAATACTTCTAATTCATAAATCGACTAGTATGTTACATCATCGGAAAGGGCCTGATTTGGAGATTTTAGAAATATCAAAAACTCAAAATCGATTTCCCGAAGGTTTTTACCCTACTGACTGCTCTTAAAATGATATTCTGCTCCGGGCGAGTTGAAATCATAACTCGTGTATCTTATGCTTATATTTTATTCTAATTCAGATATCCGGGGGACTCGTGGGAATCGAACTTCGGCTATTTACAACAAATCTCTAGTTTTGTGAGACCTACACTCACAAATATAAATTAAGACCTCACAAGATTATCTGTGTAGACTTTTGATTTGAAGGAGTTTTCTTCTCAAAGATATATACATATTTTACTCGATTACTTAATAATGTTCCATCCCATTTACATTTTTAACTGAGAAACAAAAGTAAGCTCATACGTATTTTCATTTGAGTAAACCTGAATTTTCACAAATCTCTGAATTTTAGGAAACACACTCTCTTGCTGATGAATTAACCTTCCAATAAGCAAATTATGACCTTAAGCTGATATAATGATACAAAAGAATAAATAACATAAAAATAAATATTTTTTTTTTAAATTAATGAACACGAAAGCAAATACTTAAGTTATTCATCGAAACGGAAAACACGAAACATCATTAAAAAAGGAATACCCCCGTAAAAGCTTTCAAATGAAATAATTGGGTACTTCTCCGATAAAAATTTATTTTTGTATTCAAGTGAAAAATAATAATGTTTAAGGCAAACACAAAAAATGTAAGGAATCTAAGGAAGTCCATTCTATATTAACTTAAAACTGCTTTCCTTCATTGATTTAAGAAATACAATCATTGTAAAGAAAATGTTTACTCCAACCGCCGACTAAAAGTCGAATATTTTGTGATAGTGGACGTAGAATTTTGCGTTATAATTACAATGGGCTATTTTTTGCGTTTTTCCTGCATTTTATTACTTTATTAAATATTTTTATGTGCAAGTAAATTTTTTTCTAAATATTCTTTTATTATCCCATTGGCTGACAGCCTCGTAATGCCATGGTTGAAAGAATACGGTAACTTCAAGACTTTACATCCAAACAAATACTGTAGACATTTTGAATATTGAAAGACCCACAGAAGTAAAATGTTCACTTTGTATCTTCCTAAGAAAAGCAACATGGCAAAGCACTGCAATAACGCTATTTGTGGAAAAAGCACCTTCAACATCTGTCATGACTGTAAGATCTAACTTTCACCTCATTTTTCTACTTTTTAGTTGAAATAATTTTTTATAAGTATTGTAGTAATTGGTTTGAAAGAAATAAAGGAAATATAGAAATATAATTGTTTTAATTCGTAATCTATGAGTCGAATGTTCAGTTACAGAGAGTAGCACTGATTTATAAATTTAGTTAAGGTATCCGACTACGTTCGGAACCATGATTTTAACAAAGCGCATAAATGTATAATTTTCATGATATTTAGCGTCACTTAGATTAGAATACATGTATAAAATTGTTTTAAGGACATTATGACAAAAAGAATTATTTAAATACAATATTTTGGCAAAAAATTAACTTAGAATAACCTTTTTTCCAAATGTTCTCCTTTTGTACAAAATGCTTCTATTGTATTAATATTTTGCCTGTATATAACTCAGACCTCTGTACAGAGGCTCAACTGAGAGTTTTGAAAAATTCCCATTATTTTCAGAGTTACAACCATTTGAAATAATTATCGGCGTATTTTCTTATAATTTCTCCCTTCTGTTTTTGTAAAACATGGATAAACCGACTTCCAAGTTATGCACTTCAAAAATTCTAGTTGAGCCTCTGTACAGATGTCTGAGCTATATACAGGCAAAATATTAATACAATAGAAGCATTTTTTACAAAAGAAGAACATTTGGAAAAAAGGTTATTCTAAGTTAATTTTTTTTCCAAAATATTGTATTTAAATTTTTTTTTGTCATAATGTCCTTAAAACAATTTTATGCATGTATTCTAATCTAAGTGACACTAAATATCATGAAAATTATACATTTATGCGCTTCTTTAAAATTATACATTTATGTGCTTTTTTAAAATCATGGTTCCGAACATAGTCGGATACCTTAAGGTATCCGACTACGTTCGGAACCTTGAATTTGCAAAAGCGTATAAATGGATAATATTTATGTCATTTAGTATCACTTAGATTAAAATAGGAGAATAAAATGTTTTAAGAATATTATTATAATAAAAAATTATAGTATAATAAAAAATGTTTTAGTTCAACAGAGGGGAGAAATTTTAAGAAAAAAACGCCGATAACTATTTTATAATTGGCAGTAACTCTGAAAATAATTTGAATTTTTCAAAAATCCTAGTTCAGGCCCTTTGGAGAAGTCTTTGTTTTACATAAGCAAAATATTATTATTATAGAAGCATTTTTTATATAAAAGGATAACGTTTTGAAAATTGGCTATTCTAAGTTAAATTTTTGCCAAAATGTTATATTTAAACAATTTTTTTTGTCATAATGTGACACTAAATATCATGAAAATGCACTTTTTATGCGCCCATTTATGCGCTTTTTTAAAATCGAGGTTCGGAACGTAGTCGGATACCTTAATCTGGGGTTAAAATGAAAGAAAATATTTATTTTTTTCAATCTTATTTCAAGTCCTAATTTGGAGCATTTTAAAACTAAATCTATTCTTACTTTTAAACTAAACTATACATGATACTTATAAAAAATAATATAATTTTTTTAATAACTTTGTGGGGGTAGCAGTACTTGAAAAAAATATACGAGCTACGCGATGATTTTTTATCTTAATGAAAGCCTTTTTTTTAACACGCTTTTATGAGTTCCACTTGTTTTTTAACTTATTTTTGCTTTTAAAGAAACGTTTTAGTAATATGAACTTCGTAACAGTGTAACATCTTGTGATGGGTGAATCTTTTTCCTTATTTATATATAAGGATTTATACAGAAATATTTTTAAACTGGTTTATTGTCGCTGATTTGGATTAATACCATCTATATAAATTACTACCATTAATTTTATTTCTTTTAACTTGTGACATTTAACTCTTCTTGAGTTAGATTATTTATAATTGCTCATAGATAAAGATTTTCAATTGGATTGAATTTTTATAACTTTCCTCACTGTATAATACATTAAATTTTCCCAATTTATCTCAACTTATTTTATCTCACATGATCTCAAATTATTATCCAACATGCAGTTCAGTAAATTCGATGTCTACGAACAAAGATAGATGTTATCTCCATCCCTTTTCTGTTGTTTTTCTTTCTTTACGTAGTTTATGTGGTCAAGAAAAGCATGTTTATTCAACCTCTATTGAAAAGGAAGTCCACGTCAAGTCCATCACCTTTTCTCCATTCATTCTTTATCCATTGGTCTCTCATTCTATACAGCAATTCTCGATACATTCAATGATCATGCATCCAATCTCAACCTGCTTCATTCTTAACGTTCATTAAATATTTTTGTCATCAGTAGATCGAGACTGAAATATTCGTTAGGCTTTTATTTCTTTTATGAATAAATGAAGAATGTTCACTATCTCATCAAACAGTTTTCTAGTCCTTGATCAAAGACATTCTCCTTCATCAACTCTTATGTATATACGTATCAACTTAATTTCTAAAATTATATACAAGCAACTCTAAAATATATTTTTTAAATCCACTCTTTTAAGTAATATTTAATTATGAGTTTGTTGATATGGAGCATTTGTTTCGTAAATATAATGATATAAAATTCGTCAGGAAGATTGAAATTCACTCATGAAAATGTCTTTAATATGGTTTGAATGATAATTGATAATGGTTCGATTTAAATAAAAATCGACCAATTTACTGATTTAAAAAAATTGACTAAACTAATTTAAATTTCCTACTTTAAATAATTCCTTCTAGGATTCGAAATTACTAAATTACTATTTACTGCTTTTTTTAAAAAAAAACATTCATTTTTTTTTCTTAAAATAATTAAAACATAGTTAATATTTGGCCTATAAAATAATTTTTAATGAAAAAAAAAATCTATATTGCGCAAAGTTTTTAGAGACGTGAATATGTTTATTTAGAGAAGGAACATCAATTATTATGCAGAGATAATAATAATTATTAATGCGATGGATTGTTCATTAACACCATTCTTAGAAGCAACATGATTATTGTTGAATATCTTGTTAATTTTGAGCCACGGTCAATTGAAAGAATGTGAGAGAGCCCCACTAATTTTTAGAGAATATCAACCAACCTGAATTTCAATTTCACTCCACTAGATTCGAGCCATTAAGCAGTTTGACATCGCTGTTTTATTGCTGCATAAAAAAATTGATTATTAGTTGTTATCCTAAAGAAAAGATGAGATGATTAACCAATGATCTCTTTATCTAACTATCTATCTATATATCTCTAACGCGGATAAACTTATTAAGTAAAATTAATAATGCCAGTAAAGTTTCTAGTTCAGTTACGTTTCTTTCGAAAACAAAAGTTAATGGTTTTACATTTCTTATCTTAACATCTTTCGTTGTTCGAGAACGCGTATTTCGTTTTTTTCTCATAAAAATCCTTTCCCTGAAATGTTTATTCTATTCTTTTAAATATTAGATTGAATTTTCCTTTTTAAGAACAAAAGATATTCGTTTACGTAAGGCGTTGTTGTAATACTTTCATTTTTTTTAAGAAAAAGAGACCAAAGATTTATTTTATTCGTGAGACAAATAAAAATTCCAAATTCCATTTTACAACTACGTTGTGTCAATAAATATTTCAGCGAAATTATTTTTGCCATAAAGAGTAACAATGTATTTCGC
>BMAV01022168.1:175892-204107 GCA_019973955.1 Trichonephila inaurata madagascariensis | reverse complement strand
TTCTGCAATTTCATGGCTATCTGCTAAATTTTTACATTGTTGCTTAAGTTTTGCACACCAGTGTATATTATTACATGGTGACGAAAGAATTTGATATAATTTATTATTTTTTGGGGGAAATTTCAATCGCAAAATTAAATTAATGGGAAATGCTTATTAAATAAGAGTATTTTTAATACTTTAATATATATTGTAAATTACTCTTCAGTATTTAAAAACATTAATGGATTAGAATAATTTAATAGGGAAATTATAGATTTTATTTATTTTGTTTGTTAGATGAATTCAAAGTTTTCTTTATTTACGAAAAAGCATATATTAATTCCCAGAGTGTATTAATATAACTAGGATAGAAAGTTTATTGTTTGTTTGGAGTCTAAATTTGCTTAATATTCACGTTTATGAACCCTAATTTTGTATTAATAAGTACAATTCTACACAAATAACTTCTCTGATTTATTTAACTTTTAATGACTGCAAGCAAATGCAATAACCCGGAGTGACGCGATTTTCAAATCTCGTCGATTCATCTTTTGTTTGAGAGGAAAAAATTGTTAAAATTGAGGAAATTGCCAATGTGATTGAAGAATAAATTTAGAAGTGGATTGTGATGATGTTCAAGTACTACTGGATTGTGTGCCACTATCGGGATTGATGAGCTCATAGAAATGCATGTGCAAGTACATGATATTGAAAATTTAGACCCATTTCAATCAGAAGATCGAAGGATGGTTGGAAATTTGAGAGAATGCCTAAGTTTACTTGAAAAAGAATTACACACACATTTTAGAAAATGCAGACTCCAACAATAAGTATATTTTCAACAAAACAAGGAATAAAAATATCGTTAGCATGCTACTAGTAAATTTCGTTGAGAAAAATAAATCTTTGAGCCTACAGACTACTTTGTTAGATTTTATGAAAACACATCTACACAAATAAATTCATTTTGCGATTTTGCGTTATCTCTGAAACATTTTTTTTTTTCAATTTCTACATTCCTGCGTCTCCAGCCCCAACTAAAAGTAATTAATATGTATTTCTATGCGCGCGAAATTATACATGAACTCGACTTACGTGGTTATCACTCAGCCGTACGTTCAGAGTATTGCTGTACTCACACATTTACCGGAGTAAGATTTTTTTTTAGTCCAAAAAATATCAAAACTAAATAATAATTTCATAAGGAGTGACTTCTGAAGAAAAATAGCAATTTTTATAATGAAACCAACTTGTTATCAAAAATCAATCCCGAAATATACAGATATAACAGTGCTATGATTAAGAATTTACAATATTTTACTGAATAAGTTAGTTTGAATTTATTGAAAACGTATTATTTTTTCACAATTCTTGATGAATTTCAACGATGTTGATGCCATAGCTAGCGTACGGAAAAAAGTATGATTAATATTTAATTGGAGTTGAATCCTATGACGCATCGCTATACTCGTGGTAAAAAGGCAATTCTATTATGTGCTGCAATTTAATATTAAGAAAAAATATCAGACTTTTTTTCCTCCGAGTTTTAACCATATATATATATATTTATGCCCCACATCCTCTAATTAAATTTACTTAGAATATTAAATAAAATTTTCTCTATATTAATAAATATTTATCGTTACAATTTATATACTTCGCAAGGAACTTAATTAAAATCTATTATTTAAAAATGTCATTTTTTTCAGAAGTTTGCATAATAATTAATTATTTTTCTTCTTATGTCGAGATTAAGGAATGAAATTTATTACAATAGCGACAAGTTTTCTTTTTAATTTACACTTATTAATAATTTAAAGTGCTGAAGATTTTTCTTTGTCATCATTCCCTGAATACATGCACGATAAATTTTGTAAATCCACGAAAAATATGAACTCTCACTTTCGTAACGAAATCCTTCAGGGAATAAAAATAAGAAATCCCAGCCCAGTTTACACAGATCAAAAGAATCTTTAGAGGGAGATAGAAATGAAAGCAAAATTCATAATTCATTTATATTAAAAGTATGCCCAGTAAATTTTTAAAAATACGTTATTGATAATCTAATGTATATTTATACTTTTACGGTATGGTTGGGGGTATATTTTAGATTATTATTATCGTATATTTTTTTTTTTAGATTTATACTGTGAGTGGCCACTTTATTATGATTACCCCGTCAATATCTCGTTATAAACCACCTTTCTCTTTTAATCATTCTTCTTGACATGGACTCTTCAAGATGTCGATATTTCGTCTGTGAAATCGAGACCATGTTTGAATCATAGCACTTTCCAACAGTGCGATAATTATGGATGTCCATCATGCGTTGATTAAATTTCCTCCCACACTCTGCAGAAATTGTAGGAAATCAAATGAAGTCTCCTTCCTGTTCCTAAAATTAATCATGCACAATATCAGTACTATGGCAGAACGTATTATTTTGTTAAAAATCCCATTGTCACGGAAGTAAATCGTTATACTTGGTCTGGAGTGACTTTCAGCTATGATATGGTCATCCATGAATGCGAAACGAAGTGTTCAAAAGAACCCTAAACATCACGTTACTGCAATGCACTGGGCTTTCGTGTTGTTTCCTCTCCAAGCTCTCCCATTAACTGAAAACTGAATTGGACTTTATTTCAATTGTTCACCGCCCATTTCTTGTGTACCTGAGGAAATTTGAGACATGGTGTCTTATTTTCTGTAGACAGCAACCATGTTTGCAGTGGCCTTCGTCTTCCAGAGCCCATACGAAACATAGTACGGCGAACACTTGAGCAACAGTTATTTCGAGATGATTCTTGATTACTATCTAATACACTTTGCTACATTATTATCATTCTATTTTTTCCTACAATTTGGGAGATTTTCTGTTTCGACAGATCATTCACTGCTCAGTCACGGCCACAATTTCCTGTCTACACTCAGTGGTTTGCTTGACAGGCCAGTTTTAAAACATTTTCGTACCATCTACTCGTGAGCATTTCACAAATAGGGCGGTTTCACAATTCAAAAAACTCTTCCTATCTGGACTTCTTCTATCCTCCCACATTCGAAGCCCGTTAGATCACATTTTTTTCCAGTCAATTCGTTAGCAATTCACCTATACTGCCATTCCAGGAACTCAGCTATCTTTTTTATACTGCGGCCGCGGTAGCCTAGTGATCAAGGTATCGGATCGTGGCTGGCGTGTCATGAGTTCGAGCCCAGTACCACTAAAGATCCGCCATGTTGGGGACCAATGTACAATAAATCTGTTGAGAGCTCAAACGTCCTCCCCTTGGTATAGTGTGGTAGTTAGGAGAGGAGGGTGCGCCAGCACAGTTGTCGTCCTCGTCGCTTAACCATGGCTCAAAATGACGAGGTCCGTCGCCAAAAGCCCTAGTGTAGCTGAACAGTGCGACGTTAATATTCACTTACTCACTCATTCTTTTTTTATACTAACACATTGTTATTTTTTTTACACTAGCGGTGGAACTCTGATGCAATAACTCATCTGCATAAATCTGAGAGTTACTCATAATAAAGTAATCATTTAGTGCATGTTTATAAATAAAAAGTTATAAAAAGGGCAAATTTTTCGTATTAAATTTCTCATTTTTAAAAATTTTTTTATAATCAGGATATATTCCTTTTTTTTTAATTAATACTTTGAGCGTATTGAACTCTAAGAAAATGCGAAGTTCAATCACTATATTTTGGAACTAACTATATTTTAACAACCCATGAAAAAAAAAAAAACTCCCCAAACTCAAACTTCCTCAAGCTACTTGATTGCCACAAATCTCGTCTTGATATCCCATGAGTTCTTTTGAGGAGAGGGATATCAACTCAGATGTCGTCCTCGTCATTTGACTATGGTTCAGAGTTAGGAGAGCTACTCTCGCCAATAGCTCTCGCATTGCTTCGAGATGAGAGACATTAATGAATACTTAGTCAGTCAAGCCATAAGTTTTTATTTTCTACGACACACATTCTTCATTAAGGTATCCGACTAGGCCGCGGTAGCCGAGTGGTATAGGTATCGGACCGTGGCTTGCCTTGTCACGAGTTCGAGCCCAGTACCACTAAAGACCCGCCGTGTAGGGCAGCGATGCACGTTAAATCTGTCGAGAGCTGAAACGTCCTCCCGTTGGTGTGGTGTGGTAGTTAGGAGAGGGGGGTGCCAACTCAGGTGTCGTCCACGTCACTTGACCATGGTTCAAAATGACGTGGTCCGTCGCCAAAAGCCCTCGTGTAGCTGAGCAGTGCGACGTTAATATTCAATCAATCAATCAAGGTATCCGCCTACGTTCGAAACCGTGATTTTGCAAAAGCGTATAAATGGATAATATTTATGATATTTAGTGTCACTTATAGATTAGAAAATGTATATAAAATTGTTTTAAGAATAGTATTACAATAAAAAATTATTTAAGTACAATATTTTGACAAAAAATGAACATAGAATGACCCATTTTCAAATTATTCTCCTTTTGTGAAAAATGCTTCTATTATAATAATATTTTGCCTGTATATAGCTTAGACCTCTGTACAGAGGCTCAACTAGAATATTTGAAATATATAACTTAGAAGTGGGTTTATCCATGTTTTACGACACACACAACAGAGGGGAGATATTATAAGAAAAAAACGCCGATAATTATTTCAATTGGTTGTAA
This sequence comes from Trichonephila inaurata madagascariensis, assembly GCA_019973955.1. Classification (NCBI taxonomy): domain Eukaryota; kingdom Metazoa; phylum Arthropoda; class Arachnida; order Araneae; family Nephilidae; genus Trichonephila; species Trichonephila inaurata. Next base: position 199,461 of record BMAV01022168.1, on the reverse strand, counting down.
CTTTGAAAATAATGAAAATTTTTCAAAAATCATAGTTTAACCTCTGTACAGACGTTTGAGCTATATACAGGCAAAATATGATTACAATAGAAGCATTTTTCACAAAAGGAGAACATTTTGAAAAAAGATTATTCTAAGTTAATTTTTTGCCGAAATATTGTATTTAAATAATTTTTTTGTCACAATGCCCTTAAAACAATTTTATACATGTATTCTAATCTAAGTGAGACTAAATACCATGAAAATTATCCATTTATGCACTTTTTTAAAATCACGGTTCCTAACGTAGTCGGATACCTTAAGATAAAATACTTAGATTTCCCTTTTTGTGTCAGTTATTTCAACAAAATAATCGAACTTTAAGAGAGGTAACATCGATTTTATTCAAAGACTTATTATCTGAATGAAATTGTTCCAAACAAAAAAAAAATTGTTTCGCTTCACATTTCATGCTGCTGACACAAGGAAACGCAACATAGAAGAATTCCTCTAGAATAGCTCCTTTCTAGTCTTGATGTAACTCAGTTTAGAACGAAGAGAATTCATCATTATTCTCGTCTGTAACAATTTCTCATACTCAATATTCCTATCTAGCCTTTACCCTTAGGACTTTACCTATCATTTTATAGAAGATCTTTGTTTCCTTTTCAAGTAAAAATTGTTCTCCACCTAAGTAGGGATCTAAAATCTTTTCTGAGCTTTTCACTAAAAAGGTTAAAATTTGGACTCTTTCAAAACGATAGAAATTATTAAGAAAATGAAATAGAATTTAATTTACAAATTTTTACTTGGACTTAAAATATCTGAGATGAAATATGTTGTGTAAAAAAGAAACCGAAAAAAAAATTCTGAAGCCATTGTATATTAAGTTGTACAAGTAATGAAAAAAAAGGAGAGTGAAAAGATGTTTCGAGATGAAAAACTAAATTTTATTTATCTTAATAATGATTAGATTGTCTCGCCTCCGGTGATCATTATTTTAATGTGACTCATTATTTTGTGTGACTTTTTTAACTCCCTTTTTCCAAGTAAGAGTATTTAGTAATTTACTAAATCCCATTTCAGTACATAGGTAGTAGTTATCTTATTAAAATATAGTTATTACTGCTTTAATTATTAGAGTAGAATCACACACACGAAGTGAGGAATTACGAATTAAAATCACTGAAATAGTATTAAGTAGTATCAAAAATATTAGGATTCTTCTTTTACGTACTTATAACAGGCACAACGTTAATCCAAATGTCTCATGTGTAGAGTATTTTGTCTTAAAAACAACAATGTGTTTTATTTATTAAACAGGATTAACTTCATTGTTAAATGTTTTGCAGCTAAGCTTTTAAAAGATGGTCTGCACAATGTTAAATCATAGCAGATTGTATAGATTCCTCACGAATTCTTAACTCTTAAAAAAGTATTCATAAATTTCCTTCAAAGTACTTAAAGTTCTAGCGAAATATTTACAAGAAATCAGAATAAGAACTTTATTTTGTTCCTTTTTTAAAAAAAACAACATATTTACAATTATCATCTAGAGCATAATAATAAAATAAGACTAGATTTATACTCTGTTAACAGATTTTTTATGAAATCAAATAAAGAATTTGACTCGATTTGAAGGTCACCAAACATGAAGTACACAACCTTAACTATTTGCATGCCACTGTCTTTATTGAACTCATAGAAAAAAATTGTTGTGCATAATTCATTTTACTCTTTTATTAATGAGAAAATAAAAGTAGGAAGTCAAAACGAAATAAAATTCTATTTAATCATCATTTTCTTAATAAAAGTAATAATTTATTTTTATTTTCATTTTGACTGAGTGGAATGTTTATGCGTAAATACACACACACACAGTATAATGATATTTTTTGTAAGTAGATAAATAAAAATCGAAAGAGTAATTAATGGGATTATGCATTATTTTAAACGTTTTGCCTGTTCTTTTAGTAAATAATGTTGGGGAAAAATACTATTTTGAGATTAAGACGGAAACAATTTATCTTAATCTAAATTCCAATATCCATTTTTTTCCCTCTTAATGTACTGAACTATATAATTTTCTTACCAATTACATAAACATAATGGCATTATATAATTCAATAGAAAAATTAATAAATAACCATTAAAAACTTTTTTTCTGTTAATGTTTGTTATCAAAAGAAAGGAATTTGCAATGGGCAATACAATAAGGCTGAAGCTCTAGAGAAAGGATTTAAAAAGTGTCAACAATTTTAAAAATAAGAACATTAAATCTAGAATTAGTGACAGAATTTACTTTATAAACAAAAAGTAACAATACGTTTACTTTAAATTTCTCCTATCACTATTGTTGAAATACTTTTTATTTAATATCTCTTTCGACTACAAGAAAACTTTCAAATATTTTCATATCTAAGAGCAGAGAAAGTAAAACTTTTAAACTTCATAAGTTTTTTCCATTATAAATATGTCACAAAAAGTTTTTATTTTTGTCCTATCTAGAAAACAGTAATTTAAAGCCAGTATCTGGTAGTTTTTAATTTGTGTGCATTTTTTGGGTATAAGTAAATACTTAGTACAATATGCTTATATTTCTATCTCTCTCTCTTTTTTTAAGGCAATGTATACGTTTTAGTGTAGTGTATTTATGCATAAAATGACCATGTTTTTCACAGTTCTACTTGAATCCTACATTTATTTAAAAGTTTGCAAGAAAATGTTTTCTTACCCAACACAGGAAATAAATAACACAAGCAACAGAGCTTGCGAAGATCCAAAATATTTGTTAAATAAAATTTCGCTCTCTTGTTGCTTTAAATTGAAAGAAAAGTGGATATTTTTTCCGAAACTATGAAGCTCGTCTCTGTTAGAACAAAATAAAAGGCAGAGATTGTTTTTCCCGATACAATTCAGAGGACGTATATTTTCCGCGTTTTCACATGAATATATTTGCATTTTAGTACAAGAAATCCATTTTCTTTCGTTCGGTCTTTTACAAGAACCCTAGTTTTCTTTATGTAAGAATATGGCAGCAACACATCTCTACTTGAAAATCTGAAGAAACGCATGTGACATGCATGATAATAATTTAAGAGATATTATTTCTCATCCAATTCAAATAAAGACATCTGGAGTATATTTCAGATTCAATTCACATAGAACAATTCTCACATTCTAAGAAACTCACATATTCGAGGAGGGGGGAAAGAGTCGGTCGCACCAAAAATTGCGTCAGATTCATTAGGCTGTCCCCCATTTTAGCCGACAGAGATTTGAAATGTAGGTTGTCAGTGATGAAGCTCAGAAATTCACATTCTTCTAGATCTTCTTAAGTTGCCAACGACACACATACTTACGCTTGGTGTGTGTTTTTTCTGTCATTCTAAAAACGTGTTTCCCTTTGTAGATCTTTGAAACTCTACGCATTCTAGAAAACAGTGGCAAAGAACTCCTCCAACGAGATTTCCGCTTTGTTGTCAAAACGTTTCCGAAGGGCTGTAAACAATTCCAGTTGTTGATGACATCACTTCAGTAAGTACTTAACGATTACTTTTATTTACCCGTCGTAGTTAGATGCTATTGTTCGGAATAGTTGAATAGATAAACGTTTTTTAAAAAAATAATGCAAATGGTAATGTGGAATATTCTAATTATTTTATTGCATACATAATTTTGAAATTTTATTAACACTATTTAAATCTTCTTTAAAACATTCCGATTGCTTCTTGATATGTGCTCAACAATTCAAACTGAATCAATTCCTTACAGCATATCTTCTTCCAGTTCAATTTTTAGATTTTATTAATGTGGATGGAATAAAAATACCACTTTTAAAAGACAGTGGGTGCTTTAAGAAGTAAATATAATAAACTGAATACTTTTTTATCTTTTATTGAACGAGGGACTCATTATTGATTATTATTATTTAATAATGAAAGGTTTTTTTTAAAAAAAATACTAATTTTAATATTACAATAGTTTTTTGTAAGAAAGTTTCATTCGAACTCACTGTATGAGATGATTTTTTTTTTAATTTCATAAGAATAAAAATAAATACTTAGGACTATTGATAAAGAAATTCTAAATATTTCAAAGTCTGGTATTAATTTATCTTTTTATGATACTGAATAGAAAAAAAGAAGCAAATGAAAGAAAAATACACAAATAACTGAAAAAGTAATGCTTTAATAAAGATGCCTGAAAAAAGGCAGGGATCTTTCAAAACAGTCAAATAAAGGCATGATACAAATTTAAATGATCATAAATTTTAAGAAATTATTTCTTGTATATTTTTATTTAAAGACGTTTTCTTCAAAAAATTTTCTAAATCAAAGTTTTTCTTCAAAATTCACTCTTTCGCAGTCAATGTTGAATTTTATAAAATGTGTTCCATACTCTTCGGTGCGAATGTAAAAAGGAAACAAAGAACAGAATTCCATCAATATTATTATTTCATAGAATAAACTCCGTTGTATTAAAGATGTCATCGAAATGAAGTTTATTATTCTTTTAAAAAATTCATCACTATTCAGAAAGAAATAATAACTCAAATCAAAACAAAATTTGAAAGAGAACATCATTTAAAATTTGTATTTATTCCTTTCTTTTTCATCATATACTTCTAATAAACCTTTAAGTAATAAAATCTACTCTTTGAGAAATAATACGCATACCTTCGTAGCTATACTTTGCTTAGAAAAAATCCTGCAATCTCTCATTTTTACCTTGTCCTGCAGGATCAACAAACCTTTTGCCAATTGAATGTTATGGAACATGATAGGCTGCCAGGTTCGGGTACTTTTCAAAAATAGCAGATCTGAGACATCTATTGATAAATGTTTGTAATAATGTATCGTAAGACGAAATTACAAATATTTACCATTTTTTACAACATATACAAGCATGCATAAACACCGAGCTGTGGGTACAACAATTACTAATTTTAATATTAAATATGTAATTGCTGGTTCTTCATGAGTACTGAAACGTTCAAAAATTTTAATAATTCTGTTATTTTTATAAGTGTTTTACACATGTTTAATTTCAATTTAAAAAAAGTCAATTTCTGTATGGCACTTTTTTAAAAAAGAAATATATATATATATATATATATATATATATATAGGCTTATTCTCTACAAACAAGAGATAACATCCAACAATCACATTCGAAAAACACATAGACAGTAGGAAAATTACACAATGAAGGACATATGAGTAACCGGGATTAAAAATTAAAAAATGGATGCTTCAGTGTTATAAACATTGCTGACTTAGGACAGCTAATATATAAAATAATTTATATAAAAGTGGGGTTGAACATGCTTTTTGGCCAGCCAACCTTCCCCCTTTATGTAAATAACACTGAACAAAAACCAATAGAAAGTAATGGATAGAAATATCTAAATCCATTACAAGATAGAGGTAACTTACCTAAAATTGCACTTACAAATGCAAAGTCCGCGCTAAATCTGAGTGCAATAAATAAGTTATTGCCAGATTCTGGACCCTAATGCAGATTTAAATCATGTGAAGGGCTGAAATGTAGCACTTAACAAAAGTATAAAAAGAATGGAAATAAAAATTGATAAGAGTTGCAAATTATAGCATAACTTTAATAACACTAGAGTAAATATGAATAAAATAATAAGTAATTTTATCTAATATTAAATTATGGAGATAACTATAACTATGAAATATTTAAGTTTATAGTAATAAACTATTATCACAATCTCAGAATTTTTAATCCTAACTATTTTGAATAGCTTTATTCATATAACTATTAATAAAATTAATTGGTTATTTCTGATTTAAGCAATATTTAGTAAAATGTTTATAGATATTTATTATGTCTGCAAAACTCGAAAATACTGAGATTGTAAGAAAACCATACTTTGTGATATATATTAGAAATTAAAATTTTAAAAATGGTTGTTGCAGTATTATAAACATAGCTGACTTAGGACAGTTTATATATAAAATAATTTATATAAAAGTGGGGTTGAACATGTTTTGTAGCCAGCCAACCTTCCTTCTTTATGTTTATACAAACCTGTTGCAAATAATGGATAGAATGTCTAAATCCATTACAAGATAAAGGTAACTTACCTAAAAAAGGCACTCGAAAATGCAGAGCCCTCGCTAAAACTGAGTACAATAAATAAGTTATTGCCAGATTTTGAACCCAAATGCAAATTCAAAGCATGGGAATGGCTGAATTGTAGCACTTAGCAAAAGTACGAAAAGAACAGAAAAAAAAATTAAAAGAGAGTTTACATGCTACCATTACTTTAGGGACACAAGGGTTACATACGAAATAAAAAATGATAAAAAGTAATTTTATCTAATATTAGAATTTAGAGGTAACTTATCTAGGAAAAATGATAAATTTATAATAATAAACTATAATTATTCCAAGGAATTTTAATTCTTACTATTTAGAATTTCTTTATTCAAATAACTATTGATAAAATTAATTGGGTATTTTTGAATTAAGCAATTTTTAGTAAAATGTTTATAGTTTTTTTATTTCTTCTGATTTTTCTTAAACTAGAAATTTATTGCGTTGCATATGATTAATAACAATATTTTTGAATATAGAAGCATGTACATTACTCTCCCAATGAGGAACTTTTATAATATTGAAATTAAATTCTTCTCTTTTATCATAAATATTAGTAACTATGACATTATCTTTTAATTTGATATGTATATCAAGAAAATTTGCTTCATTGTTACTATTTATCTGTATTAAATTAAGATATTGTGGATAAAAATTAGTGTTAGGTTTAAAATTAGGTCTTGCTTGCCAAAAATGATTGTCATCTATATAACGAAAAATGTAATATGCAGGATTATTAATGAAACTATTTTCAAAATAATGTAATTATAAATTGGCAAGACAGTTGCTAACAGAGCTACCTTGTGGCAAACCTTTAATCTGTAGATAATAGTTACCATTATAATATATATAGTTCTCTTTAAGTACAAACCTAAGTAGAGAGCAAAATCTATCATAATTAACATTTTTAAATAAGTTATCTTTATGTAATTTTACAAGTATATTAATCATATCATCAATATTAATAGAGTTAAAAAGATCTTCAAAATCTAAACTATAAACTGAAGAAATCTTTTCATGTGTTTCATTTGTTCAATAAGTTCTTTACTATTTTTAAGTATGGGTGTGGATTTAAAATTATTTATTGTATCTTGTAATACTTCATGGAGAATTTTGCCTGGTTTACTGATATATGTCTTAAATCCATTAGTGACTGTGCTAAACTTGACTGGGTCTTTATGAAATTTAAGAATAAGAATACACACACGTGTGTGTGTGTTTGCGCGTGTGCGCGTTAGTATATGAGTTCGTGCATGTATTGCCACATTTTCAAAAATAAATTGATGAAAATATTTTTTGTACAATTTCGAAAATTCACTTCAAAAAGTTGGGATGATATGAGGCTCTGCACATCAGAGCAAACCGCCATATTCTCTACCATTTAGATTTTACGTTTTCTTCGAAAGAAAGCGGAAAAAATCATTTTTAATATAGTTAATGATATTGATAACGATTTTCTAAGATGTCTTTTTTTTTCTTTATATTTCTCCAGTATTTTACGTGTCTACATGCAGATGAAGAGAAATAAAAACTTATAGATATTCTATTTGAGGGTTTAATTAAACAGTGCACACACACACACATTTGTTTAAAGGAAAGATTTTCATTTCAAAAAATATTTGCATTTGTTGACTCTAGTTCTTTCTGGGCTATGATTTATTTTTGAAAAGAAATGTCAAGCATTCCAGCTTCAAGGAATTAAAAATTTGTTCTAAGGCGACGAAAATAAAAAGTTTGTTGGTTATACTTTTGTTTTCATCAAAACGAAGTAACCGATAAAACTCTGAAATATTGTCTTCGTTATCAAAAAGTAGAGGTTAAAATCATTAATATTTGGCAGTTACGCATAATTGATTTCAGCCTATAGATTAGATTACTATAGTCACCCTATAGTTACACAGTCGGCTTGGATATCTGAACTCTAACCCATAGTCCAATGACTAGGACTACACCTGAACTTGACCTATGGGAGGACTTTGAAAATCAGTTCATTTTGTCATTACTCGTATCTAGAGTTGTGGGTGGAATCAAATTTTGTATTCACATGCCTTTCACTAATGAACTACTTATCAGATGACGCCGTGTTTCCTTGCATGGAAACAAATCTGTTAACGTTTGTAATTTGTCAACTTCATACTTCACAATATACGGTAGGAATATAAAGAAATAAAGATCTCCATATTTGAATACAATAAACAAGGATTTTTTAATAAATATATATATATATATATAGTGAATCTATAAATAAGAAAAATAAAAGGTTTCTTTGTTAGTAACATCAAATATGTATTACATTCAACTATGTAAAGAGATTATATAATTAATAATTTTATTTGATATAATGAATCATTACAACTTGAAACATTTTGCGTAATAAACAAAGACGTGCATAATTTCAGCATTTTGCCAAGTGAATGTCAAAATGAGTGCTGCTTTGGGCTTTAAATATTTTTGGATTTATTAACGTTTAACTTTAGGATACCACTCCATAAATAAAATTTGACAAAAAGCTATTTCTCCCACTATAAGAATTGGGAATAATTTTAAAATGATATAATCCATTAGGAAAATGATGAATAGCATATTGTAGTGAAGAATATCGCAAAGAAAATTATAAATACTTAACTAACAATGAAAAGAATGTTTTTACCTAATAGCATACATTAATGAAAAAAATAAAGCAATCTGTCTCTTTGTATATGTTAATAATTACGATCACTGCATATTAATTTAAAAGAGAATATTCTTATATGGATCACACATTGTTTTTTCTGGTAAGCATTTTAGTAGATTTTGAATAAAATTATTCTACTAAATAGCTCGCTGAAATATTCTAAGCAACATTTTCTTTTAGTTTAATTGAAAATCCCAACCATAAAAAGGCATTTTTTTGCGACTAAAGAATATTTACAAAATGATATACGAGTAAAATTCGTTTAATCTTTAAAAATGTAGAATGAAAATCTGTTATATAAGAAAATAACCTCCACAAAAAATATACAACAAAAAAAAAAAAAAAAAAAAAAGAGTCGGAGTCTTAGAAAATCAACCATAAAAAATTTCTTCAACGACTTAAATCGTAAGAAATACATGTTTCAAGAAATCGGTTGAAAAACTCCCGAATGTGATAATCGTATTATATAAAGAGTTGATTCGACGACGAAAAAATAAATCTCTTTCTGTTATTTAATCTCGTGAAATGGAAAACAAATCGAAAAGCTATTGCAGTCAACTGTTTACATCATTGTGCATTTGAATTCGTCCGTTAACTGTATCATAATAAGCACATTTTCCTGGAAATCAACTAAGAATAAGCAATACTGCGGCATTTTGTTGCTATAGCAACAGCAATTCTTGTACAACGACCGGGTAAAAGAGCCGACTGTCACCCAGCAGGATGTCGTTCCTTTCGCAATGTATCTTAATATAAAAGGTATAAGAGGGCGCTACATGACATCTTTGAGTCTGGAAATAATTTTGTTAATATAGTCTGTTTCCCTCAGTTAATGAAAGTGTATGCTTGCGGGGATTTTCCATAATATTATCGGAAAGTATGAATTGCCTCGTAATGAGTTCCTAAGCTAAGGTAAATTGAAGACATAAGCTTGCTTTGTTGGGAGACAGTTTCCAGCAAAATGTGACGAAATTAACATGAAGTATTGTATTCTTTTCGTTAGAATGAGAAATTATTTTATTTATGTCAGGCTTTCAGTTAGATTGCAACCGGTTGAAATTGACTGGAGAAGTTGGGATTGAAAACAATATTTTGAAACACTGAAAACAATATTTTGGAGTATTTAAAGACAAATTTTTAAGATTGAGTGTATATAATCATCAATTAAGAAATCTACTTCGATTAAATTATTCAATATTTGAATTCAAAAGAAAGTAATTATGTCTCTTATGCCGTGACCTAATTTTAGAATTTTCGCGAACTGCTTTCAGTATTAATTTCAAGAAGTATTGAGGGTTATTGCAGAAAATATATATAAATGAAAAATATTGGTCATATTTATGCATATTTTATAGTATTATTTTTGCTAAATATGTTTTGATACACTTTTCAAAAATTATGAAACTCAACGGTTACGATACAAACAATGCCATATTTTTCTGCAGTTTTTTTTTAATTATTGATATTGTCTTACATATTGTACATCTCTTTCTGTTACATTTCAATTACATGGAACTAAATTTCAGCTTATAGTAATTATTTCGAATCTCAAATAAGATAAAGTTCATACTAGAGAATTCTGTTATCCATTCCGGAGTTTTTGTTTTAAAACTGTGTGCTTTGTTTTAACTCAAGGGTTTATCTAATGCATTTAAATTAATGCATTAGAAAGGAAACCCAGCATGTGTTTTTTAATGTGTAAGACTTTTACGCAGAATTTCTTTATTATTTTTTTAACTTTTTGATGATTTCGACAAGTAAATATTAAAGAAATATCTGACATCTTTAACAATGCGAAAAAGTTTTGGTCTCACAATTTCTCGCAACGAAACTTGAGTGTTGAGAGAAGGTTGGACACTTCTGGAGAACCCTTCTGGTTTAGTTGTCCAACGAGAAAGTGTAAAGTGATAGGTAGAAAAAGCGAAAAAAGTGAAAAAAAAACACCAAAAGAAAGAGGAAACGAATGAAATCAATAAAAGACAGCAATGTCGTTCGTAACGAATGATCGGTAAAATGAGGTTAACATCAACAAACTTGTATTTTCTAAGAAGGAAACATATATCCGAGTAGTACCGATGAAGAAAGAAGGGAAAAAAATTAGAAAAATTAAATGTCTTTTGTGAAGAAGTATGTATTAGCAATTTAAAATATATATATATATATATATATATATATAAAATGTTTTTACTAAACTACTCAAATATTTCCAAACTTTCAAAAAAAAAATTAAAACAGATATTAGAAAACAAAAAATTAAAATATTTCAAAATAAAACTTCTGCCATATTTTTTAAAATTATTTCAGAAAATATGATAAAAAAGAAAAGAGGAATCTTTTAAAATTTATTTAGAACCCCTCTATAGAGATAAATAGCTTAATACACTGCTGTTTGTAAAAAATGCAACACCATGAAGGAATCATCAGAATTAAATGAACTTTGCAGAAAATATCAATTATAGGATGTTACGTAAAATAGTAAAGTTTCAGAGCCACCACGCATGCGTGGCATGCACAGCGCCCTCAGAACTGATACTGAAAGCGTATAAATAGAGGGCTGTAGCGGGACGTTGAAAATAGTTAATGATTATTTGTTAGTGGCAAACATTTAGTGAGACCTAAGTATGCCTCCACGACGAAATAAGGGGAAATTCCAACAACTTATGGAGTTTGAACGGGGGAAAATTATTGACATTCATGAAGGAGGATTTTCCTATCGCTCAATAAAAGCTCGTGTGCAGCGGAACAGTTCCACAGTGATGCGAGTTTGGAAGCAGTGGACCGACGAGCACCAAACAGCTCGAAAAACTGACCGTGGACGACGGAAGGTGACGTCAGCGCATGATGATCGACATCTTCTCGCATGGTGGTGAATGACGGTACAGCTTCCTCCAGGCAGTTGGAAGCACGTTGGTCTTCTACTGCAGGTCTATTAATGTCGGCTTTGTCAATTCGCCGACATCTGTTGCACCGTGGATTGCGTGCAAGGGTGCCTTTATACAGGATCCTCCTTACTGCAAACCATTGACGGCTGCGTCTGCAATGGGCTCATGAGCACAGAACCTGGCAAGCTGATTGTCACCAAGTTGTCTTTTCAGATGAATCACGCTTCGGCTTACGGAAACATGATAGCCGCATTTTTGTTAGACGCTATGCCGGTGAATGCTGCCTTCCAGAGTGCGTTATCGAACGACATAGTAGCCTAACACCCGGAGTTATGGTTTGGGGTGCGATTTCGTATCATAGATGATCCAATTTTCTGCGAATTGAGGGTAATTTCAATAGCAACATATATGTCTCTGTAGTGCTACAGACCGAAGTCGTTCCCTTCCTTCAAGTCATCCCTGGAGCTATCTTTCAGCAGGATAATGCTCAACACATACAACTTCTTCCTTGGCCTGTTTATTCACCGGGTATGTCACCTATTGAGCACGAGTGGTATTTGGTTGATCGGCGTCTCGCTCGTGATCCGCGTCCTGCATCTTCAAAAGACGAACTTTTGCTGCGCATACAAGCAATATGGAATTCTCTTTCACAATCAAAGATTCAAAATTTGTTTGACTCAATGCCACGTCGTGTAGCATCTCTTAGTGCAGCGCGTGGTGGCCTCACGAAATACTGATTTCGAACTATCAATATTTTTTTTTTTTTTTGAAAATTTCGTCATTTATTTGTACTAATACAAGTCGTTTGTGCATTAAATTTCATTTTATTCTGATGATTCCTTCGTGGTGTTGCATTTTTTACAAACAGCAGTCTAACGTATTAAATATACCGATCGATAAGAATGACTACAAACTTTTAATAACAGTATTACGTCTAAGTAACATAATATATAAATGTGAGTCACACTCATAAGTTATCCAGAAAAAGGGAAAATTAACATAATGAATTAAGTAATGCTTTTTAATGTCACAATTTGAAACTAAACTAGAGCTACTGGCGACGGGCCTCATAATTTTCTGACCAGGTTTTTTTTACCAATAGAGTGCTGCGGACGACACTGGAATTGACACCCCACTCTCCTTACTTCCACGCTATACTTAAGTAAGGACTTTGAATCTCAACGGATTTAATGTGCATCTACCCATCTACGCTACGGGTCTTCAGTCGCATACATATGTTAGCTATTTCCAGTTTGCCGCAACATAAGATTAAACGGGGATGGGGTTGGGGTACTTAAGACGAAGATAACATTGGAGATATTTAAAATATGGAAAATTGATCAAAATATAATAACTCCTATTTTGCTTTTATTAATTATTATATTTTTATATTTTTTGTCACTAACACTAAATTAAAAGAATTTAAGAAACACTTCACAATTTTTGCATCAGTAAACGGTTTCATATGATTACTAGTAATATAACAAACTTCTTAGGATGGCTTTGTTACTACTGTGGCATTACTACTGACAAAACACTTTGTTGCTGTTACAAAGAATATTCAATAAAGCCTATTTATCACATCTTGAAAGAGGAAAAATGTCTTTAAATTATTCCTGTTTATTGGTATTTTTTAAATACAGAACTTTCGTAACAAATCAAACAAGTACTGATTGATCTCCATGTTTGGTTTTCACTACAAAACAGTCAGCCTCCAAATCATTCGAATATTTTTCGCTTGCAAGGTATGAAAGATTGTTCAAAATTAGTTCCACCCATAAAATTGACGCTAATCGACTGTTGTCTGTTTTCACTAACCGTTAAAAATAGAAAAATAATATCAATTCGCAGCCGTAGGACACCGACAGCAAAAAAGGAAAATTGATATATTTGACTTCTTGTTAAAGAATTTCCACCAAATTTTTAATACATTGTCTTAAATAAAAGAATTTCTCAGAGCAATGGGTCAGGACAGGGCCACTTAAAAAGGCTAGGTGGGTCGCATGCGGCCCGTGGGCCGCATGGTGAGTATCACTGACTTAGAGCCTCAACAGATTTAAAATACATCAGCCACACTACAAGGTCTTCAGTGACCACAGAATTCGAGCTCGTGACTCAACAATGCTGGCCACAAGCTCGAGATAATGACCACTCGGCACCACGGCCACTCAGAAAAATGAGAGACTCTCTGATAATTTGTGTATTCAAACTATTGAGCAGTATATAATAATTATTACTCCAAAATGTGAATTTGCAAAAAAAGGCCTTTGCTAACTTATTTTTGTGAAGAAAACTGAACTTTTGGATATAAAGACATACATTTTTATTTTTGTTCATATCCTAAGGCCCCGATTATACTTATTCTGGACACGCTATTTTGTTCATTTTAATGAAAAATTCCAGTTAGATTTTGTTATTGAAGGTTTTTTGCTTTTTTGAAGATCTAGTTTCAAAGGCTTAAAAAATGAATGGGTAAATCGAGCCATACCATCACCTGAATTTCAAAAATTAATGGTTTAAAAGTTCTAAAGCTGTCCACAGACAGCTAATTAACGAATCTCTATCTCGGATGTTAATAAGAAGACGCAGAGAAGATAAAACAATTTATAAAAAACAGCTGATGTTGGTCAATTTTCTCAGAGTTCTATTTATCTGATAAAATGTTTAAGTGATGCAGATGAAATGCTTCTAGTATGTGTCAACGTGATAATCATGTGGAAAACTGACTTTTTTTCTCTAAGGGCTAGAAAGTTTGGGACAATTTCTATTTAAATTCGATGAAAAAAAGTACTTTCACGTTTACTATTCATGTGAAAAAGTTTTAGCTTGAACTAAGGGTTTCTTTAAGTTAAGTTTATATATAACTTCATGAAAAGGCTCTTAAAAACCAATGACAACGTCAAAAATACTTTAATAAGTACTTGTATGATAATGTACTTATTACTTATTTCTCTTTCCTATTATTCATCAAATAGCCAGGAGTAATAAAACGTAAAAAAAAAAAAAAATCTTGCTCAGAATAAAGGGAAACAAACAAAACAAAACACCAAAAAAAATAATAAATTAAAAACCGCCCCCCCCCTCCCCCTCTTTATAAAGCGTTATTCATATAAAAAGCGCTACAATCCATTCAGCTTAGACAATATAACAGAAACGAAAAGAGATGAATTATATTACATGAAAAATATTTAACATCGACAGTTATCTGAAATCATAAAATGTTTCTAGTTGAAGTTCTTGTTACAATGGATGTGAGAAAACAAAAAATGTGTGTTGCAGTGTGCCAAAAAGACATCTTGAAGTGACGAAAAAGCCCTGAACTTTTCCTTACTCCCCAACCAAAGTAATTAGCTTAGAACTGAAATGCGTGAAAAAATGCGAGGAATCGTATAGAAGTCTGTTCTCCAGTCACCAGAAAAAGGAATGAGAAGAAATACGCTTAGATAGTACAGCCATTGAGGGAAAATCGTATAAAGTTAGCAGCCACCTTAAAAAAGGAAACTTTTAAAGACAACTAAAAAAAAAAACCTAACTTTATAAAAAAAAATAAATTCCAGCCACTTCTAATCTGTATCTTTTATCGTAATCAACAGTGTATTACCGAGAAGATTATTAAGAAACATTTATCCCTTTTTCCGCTTTTTTCGATCAATAATGTAAAAAATAATCCTTTTGTATTCTGCAAAAAGCAAAACATCCAAAACTATGGTGTTCTCAAACTGTGATGGATGGGGTATGAAAAAGAAATAAGGCTTTCAACAAAAGTGAAATTCTGGGCATCTTTGTCTATTTTTATTTCATTGGACAAGTTTTTGACAGAGTAGAGAATAAGTTGGTGGAATTCCGAGCTGTAATATTCCAACCTTCTTATAACTTTTGTCAAAAAGGTTCGCGATGAGTTAACGGGAGAGAGAAATTGAATGCATTCCTATACTAATTCATAAAAACACAGTGTAAGAAGGTTTCTTAACATAAAATTCTTGCATTAGAATATACAATAATATAATATATTTACTTAAAATACTTGATATATTCTATAATTAAAGTATACTGAATAAACTAAAAAAATTGTTGAATAATTGCTTATTTTTTAACTTCATATTTTGAAGCAACATTTTAATTTCGAATGGGTTGATTGAATGTTTTATATAAACAGCATATATAATTTCTCACTTAAATTTCCAATATAGAATATTTTTTTAGACATTCTGGAAGCAAAAGAATCGATTCGATGTTCATATTTTTTTATATATACGTATATAGACTCGTCCTTCTTTAAAATAATAAGGGTTGTTATACCAATGGAAAATTAACACCGAATATTTATGACAATTACTTATATATATATATATATATATATAGGGTCTAATTTAACATTAATCTCTGTTAGAGTCTTTATTTTAGGGTAGGTATATTTTTGGTAGAAATTGATTATGCGACTGTATGAAGACTACTCTACAATCAAAAAGGAAAAACATTTTTTAAGTTATAAACATATAAACAAAGACATTAGTACTCCCGTACTAAAAAATAAAGGCTTTCCAGAAAAACGAAATTTTATTACATTAAAAAAAAAGAGAGTTCGTAAATTTTAAGCTTTTTTCTTCTAACTTTGTTCCTCATAATACATTTATCTATAATTTGAAATTTAATCAAATTTTTTAGCTGAAATTTTTTCTATCCTTCCTTGAATTCAATATTCTTGTTATCTTTAATCAATAGGAAAAAAGTGCGTTTAAAAGATCTTGCCCTTTCAGATATGCAATTTCGAAAGAAATTCAAAATATTTTAAAATGTAAAAGGA
Source organism: Trichonephila inaurata madagascariensis (assembly GCA_019973955.1). Taxonomy (NCBI): domain Eukaryota; kingdom Metazoa; phylum Arthropoda; class Arachnida; order Araneae; family Nephilidae; genus Trichonephila; species Trichonephila inaurata. Next base: position 182,996 of record BMAV01022168.1, on the reverse strand, counting down.
AAAAAATAAGCAAGTCGATATTATAGATACAAAAAATAAGTAAGTAAAATACGAAGAAAAATAAATGTCAAATAACATCACGTTACCAGATTTCAAAAAACGAGGGAGAGCAGGTATTTGCTATAATTTTCATCACACATGATGTGTGTGATGGAAGATTTTAAAAATTCCGTTTTATGAAGAAAGGTACAGTAACACAAAGGGAATATGAAATAAAAAAAGTGAAATTTAAAACTAAATTCTCATTTCTTTGCTTCCTTGTTTGTTCTCTGTGTGAGCTTATTTTACTTATTATTTTTAGGAACTTTTCCTCTTGCTTTCTTTCTATTAATCCTCTAATCGAATTTTCAATGAATTTCTGACTGGCCATCGTATTTTTTTTTCTGCCAAATTAAATTACACACTTTTCAAGAGAAGCTTTTTTTTTTATTAATTCGTTTACACTTCTTCAATCATGCCATGTATATCAACGGTCAGTATTATAATTATTATCATTTTTAACTTCAAGAGTATTACAAATTATGTCGCTTCATTTTTAGTTACAATTTTTTTTCAAAAAGAACAAGAAAAAAAAAACATATTTTTCCACTAATTTTTTAGAAAAGTGTTTGCGGAAATTATTCTTACAGCTTTTGACAGATTGCACGTTTCCTTTTCCCCAGTGCTTTTTCTTTTTTATATCCATAGAAAAAAACTGTTTCATAACATAAAGTGGAGTAAGTGAATATTAACGGCGCACTTTTCAGCTACTCGAGGGCTTTTGGCAACGGACCTCGTAGTTTTGAACCTCGGTCAAGTGACGAAGACGACACCCCTCTCTTAACTGCCACACCACACCAACGGGAGGACGTTTGCACCAGACAGATTTAACGTGCATTGTTCCCCTCCCCCTACATGGTTGGTCTCCAGCGGTACTAGGCTTGAGCTCATGACACACCAGCCACGAGTCCATTACCTTGAGCACTAGGATACCTTATAAAGTGGAAGCAATTGTTTCTAGAGAAAGAATTAATAAAGAGAGATACATTTGGGGGTCTGAATTCTTGCTTCTGGACTCTGCCAACGAGTGATTGGGCTCCTTTCCGATGATAAAAAGTACTTTGAATGAGTTGTTCAGGGACTCATACTCATGAAGCCGACAAATTCTATTTGGGATGAAAACCTTTTGTATATATACGAGCTGATTACTTATTACCCCAGAAACTACTAAATGTATGTCCAACTCTCCCAAGATGGTACAGAACACACACACAAAGTGGAATGGTTGAATATATACAATAGAAAACTGTAAGACTTCGGATTAAGATTACTGGGTTATTTATACATATATACTTATATAAATGTGTGCCATAATCCACAGTTGTGAAATTCTATTAAAGTAAAAATTAAATCAAGTTCTTCGGATAAATCTCATAGAGTTGATTTAAGGCAATGTATTGTTGTTTTCTTTCTATGCATCCTACAGTCAACTGAAGTGAAAAGAAAATTTGGAGGGCCATAGGGTACTTGAAAGATCTGAAGACCAGGGGCTCAAACACGGGATAATATGACCTAGATTTGAGTGCATATATTTAGTTGTATAATTACTTTTTTGAGCTCAATTACTATAATTAGATGACAAAGTGAAGAGTAGAATATAAATCCAACCAATAATGAGGTTTTTTAAGACAAAAAGTTCATATTATAGAGTGTTGTGACAGCTACTTAGAGAAACCCTCTCAAAAATAAAAGAAACTAACAAGACCTTTCAAGAGGTCCTCTTGAAATAATCTTTAAAGTATAGGCTGATTAAGTATTCTTCATGAAAGAGTAAAAGTGCTATTATTACATTATCTCTTGCCCTTGTATTCTTTAGGTACTTATGATTTCAAAAAGAAGTGTGTCATTTCTTATTTCTAGTAACAATACTCTTCTATAACAAAATGACATAGGAGATACTTAACAAATTCTGCCTTTCTAGGGTAGTTTAAAAATGAAAACCACTAGGAGAGCAATTGACAACTTTCGAAAAACCATAAAACACCTTTAACCAGGTAATAATAAAGACAGTTAAAAAAGAACCAAGTAAACATCATCATTATTTAGGATGAAAAGGAATAATTCTAGACGATGTTGTCTGAATGAAGAAAGGAAATGTTCGTCCTACGATTGAAATTCTTCAAAAATTAAAGTGCAAAAAGGGTTTTTCAGAGAGCACAGACAAATTTAATCTCACTAAGTCTGAAAGGAATAACTGTATTTACTGTATTTTTTAACTAAAGTATTATATCATTAGGTGAAACAAATCTATAACGATTTACAAGTATTTATTATTATTTTTTCTATATATTTTGCCTATAAAGTAGTTTATAAACTTCTCAAGAAAACATTAATTCATTATTAAGGGAAGAAATCTAATATAAAAAAATGATATTTACACAGCTGGTTATTAAATTTGATACACCATGAAGAAATAATCCGACGAACGTCAAAATCACATGACCGGAAGAGGTTGGGATACATAAATGATTAGTATTTCATTAAGGAGGGAGAAACGACATCTGAAGCATCGCATAAAAGAAAAAAAAAAGATGTATAGTGGACTTCTCAATTGGAAAGCACTTTTTAAGGTCGGGATCTCCTAAGAATAAAAGAATATCAGTGTCTCGAATAAAAAGAAAAGCTTACCAGAGCGAAATTCGATAGAGGCAAGATCATTCCCTACCGAGAATGTGGATTATCGCTTCGTGATACCGCAGGTCACACTGATCGAAGTCCAAGCAATGTCTTACGAATATGGAATTAATGGGTTGATGAGGATCCTACTGAATGACAAATAGGATCTCCAAGCCGTCCCATAACTAACGCCCGAGAAGACAGACATATTATGAGGTCGGCCCCGCAAAACCCTGCAACCACATCACGAACCATTAGTCAGAAAACGGACACATTTGCAGCACGCAAAGGATCCTATCGTACCATACGACGACATTTGCAGCAGTGTGGACTGTCAGCACGGCGACCATTCCATTGGTTTAATTTGACAATGCAGCACAGAGAGAGACGGCGACTCGAGTGCGCCGAACGATAAAGCTGGGTACAGGAGTAAAGCAATGTCGTCTTTTCAGTCGAGTCCAGATTCTGCGTGCTGTATTCTGATTGCCGTATACGTGTCTAAAGGCTCTGAGGAGACACCAGCTTACATATTCAATATCGGCATAGGGCATTGCCATTGAATATACAACACACGCTTCCCTAGTTGGGGTCGACAGTAATTTGAATGCAAATTGGTGCGTTTCTGACATCTTAACCCCATGTTACACGTCACGTTCTGACCTTCCCCGATACACAAGGTATTCGATTGTTTATCTGGCCTGCACGATCTCCAGATTTGTCCCCATTCAAAACATCTGGCCATGAGTTGCTGAGAGACTGGATCGCTACCCCTTTCCAGCTGATACGGTTGGTGAAGTGGGGCATAAACTTAAAGCAGCATGGAATAAGTCGGTCGTTTCTGTCATCCAAGCCCTGTTCGACTCCATGACCAACCGAATAAGAGCCATTTTAGTTGCCAGAGATGGTAGCTAATTTCGCGCCTCTGTAAACTCCCAGACTGCTAGCAAATTTAATCATTTTGGCTCCATGCCATACGGTTAACGTACAATAAATATCTTTTTTTGTATTTGCTTTCCTTCGTGATGTTGCAATTTTAATAGCTTGCGGTGTATTGACCACCTGATAAAAAAATTTGGGGATATGAATTAAGAGAAAAGAAATATCTTCCAAAGTCTTATTATGTTTAAATATTACCGTATAATTCGGGTTATAACGTACACTTGCCGGCTGGGGGGTGTAGCTGTCGCTAGCCTTCTACACCTAAGGTTGCGGTTCGACCCCGGCCCAAGTCGGTGGTTTCATGATGCAGAAAATTGACAGCGGCCGGGTCGTATGATTGTAAAGCATGAAAAAAATCCTTTGAGTGCCTGTTTGACTTGGGTGCTCTCGGCAAAATTAAAATCCTAAAAACGGTTTCGTATCGCCAGAGTGCCTCCCTCTGAGAGGAAATTGGGCGTCAAAATTACTTGCGGTGATTTTTATCGCCTACGTGGTGCCGCACTGAAAAGTGATACCAGCTCCTGGTAAGAGATCTTCAAAGGTTCAATTCAAATGCACAGCCCCATTAGAGAAGAAAAAGAAATATGCATGTTATATATAGCATGCACTTTTAACACAAAAAATAAAATCAAAATTTACGGGTGCGCATTACACGCCGATGCAAAAATGATAGCTTTAGGAATAAAAGAAAATATGAGCCTAGCCCCCAGACTTAATGCACAATACAGCATTTGTGGGATTAATTTAAGTGAACAATTTGGGAAAACGTAATAACATCCAAAAAATTCCTAAAATTTGTCATAGAAGAATAGAACAAATTAACCACAGAAAAGACAACTAAGCTAGTTGAATCTCTGCCAAATATGCTGAGAAAGCTATAGAAAGAACGGAATAGCTTGAAAAGCATTAACCTTTAGTTACAATCCATTATCCTAAAGATTTTTTCTAGTGTATGCAGACTTTTGACGCACACGATTTGTGTTATTCTCAAGTTATAAATACTTGTATTATTTTAGGTAATAATCAGGTGTTTGTTGCTTATATTATTTGAATTTTTGATGTTAGAGAAATCAATAAAAAATTGTATTGATTCATTAAGACTTTATTTATTAGAGATTTTTGCATGAATATGAAAAATGATCGTCTATACGCAGACTTTCGGAGGCAAGAGTGTATACTCATTTTTTTTTAAAAATATTTTTCGTATTTCGCATAAATATTTCTTTACTCAAATATGCAAAGAAATTTGCACTAGAATTTTAAATTTTTGTGCAAATTTTCCTTAAAAATGTCCGATTGTCCTATTTTTTCTTAGATTATATTTTCTTTACAGTTTCTTCTGTGTGTGGCAACTATTCCATTCACCAAACAATTGGACACAATTCCTACACAAAGAAATTACCATACATGTGGTTCAAAAGTGTTGGAATACTTTTTTATCATTTTATGTTTCACATAATAAAATTCTAAACGAATCAAAATGAGTATTCGTTATCGTAACTTTTTTTTTTTTGAATAAACATGAAAAAGGTTACAATTGCGGGAAATTTTGAGACCTGTCTTATCACAATATCAATTTAAAATTTTACTCAAATATATTTCTTTTTGTACGAACAGATTGAAAGCGTGAAATTTCTTGTAATAATACTAGTAACTTTTTTAAAAAAAATATTTTATGAACATCGAATGCCATTTTAAAGCGTTGAAATAGAGACGAATAGTAAAACTATTTGAATGCTAGATTCTGAAATTGCTTTTCTTACTTCTTTCAACAATGCTATCAAAGTGAAATGGCACAGGGAATGAAATAAAATACATAAATTAAACCGAAAAGTCTCCGATTTCATCCCTATGTATATTTATGGATTTGGATTTGATTCCAGTTTATTAGTGCTATTAGAATTTTATGGTGACGCGTTTATGGAGCTGATAAGAAGTAACACACTTTGATCCGAAGCTCGCCCAATTGTAGGAAATAATAGGCGCTTGCAAAACAGAGTAGCTTCTTGCGTAAAATCTCTTGCAAGGTAATTTCCAGCTGTAAAGAGGACGGATATTAGCTTCTGGAGGCAAGTCTCGTTTTATTTTTCATTCAGCGACAGAAATAGCAATTGAGAACGACGCGTATTTCTATCAAAATGCAATTTCAGATTGGTTTTCTCTACCTCAGTGAAGATCGCTATCGCTTTTCGGTTCTTTTGAATTAATTTGCCTTTTCTGAAATTGAGTTTTTATCTAAAAGGAAAGCTTTCTATATATTAGACTTTTTTTTCTGTAAATTTTTAATGGAAAAGAACGTTCGTGTTAAACATTGATTTGCAATGTTCGAAAACATTTTACGGCAATGAATTCCTAAGGTAAATGAGAATTGTAAGTTTTGGAAATAAAACAAGTAGTTTTTCTTTTGATGTACTCTTATTTCGAAACGAATCAATTTTAAATTACAAAAAAATAGAAAAAATATTAAGAAAACATTCTATGATCGCGTAATTGCATTTTATTTAAGAATTCAAATAATAAATGTAACGTTCTGGAAAATTTGAAGAAACATACTAAACATTTTTACTGAACCTATTCTTTTATAATGAATAAGTTATACTCATTAAATCATCATTATTATAGTGGTGATTGTCCTCCGTATTTACTTAAATATTTGTTTTTATTGAATTTTCATTAATTCCTTTTTAAAAGTTAAAAAAAAAAATTTGAAATTTATCAAGCATACTCATTTTTTTTTTGTAGTTAATGAAAGTTTCTTGCTTTTTTCTCATACATTCCTAAAACAAGATAGGGGTTTACTATCTTTGGTAAACACGGGTGTCACAACCCCGGGATACCCCAGTGATCCTTCTCTATTTTCGACCCTCCATCTTGTCATCCAATTTTTTCTTTTCCCGTCCAGACCACAGACCTATGGTGTGTGTTTATGGGCTCTTGCGCCATAAAACACCAAACTCAACCCTAAAACAAGATATTGAATTAAAATAAAATCCAAAATTCAAGAATATCACAAAAAATATAATTTACGCGTCATCGGGGTCATAAAAGGGTGTTTTTTAGTTTTTTAAAACTGTCATTTTTTTATGAAATTTCATCTACTTCTGTCCTTGACTCGATACTAGAAGCAGCGAATTTTCATCAGCCTTTCAACCCGTAGGGAATCTGGTTTCAAATCTTTATCATTTGCTCTCACGTTATGCACAGGTGAGCCCAAGCAATTGTACAAAGGTATGTTAATTTCTAGAACTTCCCCAAACAGGAGAATGGAATATAGTAAAAAACCCAATATACATAAAATTTTCAAAATACACTAGTGTGCAAAACTTAAGCAACAATGTAAAAATTTAGCAGATAGCCATGAAATTGCAGAAAAGGAGGTCTGGAGATCAGTAGAGGGAACACGTAAGTCAGTAGAAACGTCATGCGTATGCAAATATCAGGAACAAAACGTCAGAAGCGATGTGAGCGTACGCAAAACGCGTGATGTCGGCGTGCGCTGCTCAACAGTAG
>BMAV01022168.1:140568-151266 GCA_019973955.1 Trichonephila inaurata madagascariensis | reverse complement strand
TGTTCTTCCTGTTGGATAGACAATCATGAGTCACGATACTATGCGTTCAATAAAGCTTGTTTTTGTTTGATTCCATACCGTATGCGTTGTATACCTTTTTCAGCGCGGATGCTTTCGTCATTCTTTACGTACATAATACTCTCCGTCATTTCAGAATTTCATGTCTCTCAGATGATTTTTCGTGAAGTTATGGCAATAAACCCACCTGTTGCTTAAGTTTTGCACACCAGTGTATTATTATAATAGAAGCATTTTTCATAAAAGGAGAATGTTTATAGAAAATGGGTCATTCTATTTTTATTTTTTGTCAAAATATTGTACTTAAATAATTTTTTATTGTAATAATATTCTTAAAACAATTGTATATACATTTTCTAATCTAAGTGACACTAAATATCATAAATATTAGCCATTTATACGCTTTTGTGCAAAGTCACGGCTCCAAACGTAGTCGGATACCTTAAATAAGAATGATCCCGAGACTGAACACAAAAATGTGTAATTTTATACATAACAAGACTACATCTCTCTCAGAGTTACATCTGCATAAAAGACACAATTCTTCGAAAAATTCATGGATTTATTATGAATACAATTTTTATATTTAAATAAAATTTTGCTAAATCGTGTTTGATTTTTCAAATTAAATTTTAATGCAACTTCTGAGTTTGTATATTTGACTCAAAGTGAATAAATATTCACTTGAAACGTCCTTCTTAATTTGGTGTTTTGTGGAGCCTACTTTTATAGCAGCGAATTCTTGGTCATAATACATGTATCTTTCCTCCAAGAAACAATAAAAAATTCTTGCTGAAAAACATGGAGTAAATTGTCTTGTTTTATAGGGACTGAACAAAGAAGTTTGACTCAATTTATAAAGAGCAATTAAAAATTGGGTTAGTTAAACGGGCCACAAATGTAATAGAGCATTTTTTTCCAATTCCTTTTTTCACTAAAATTAACAAAACCTTATTGATAAGTTTTTTTATTATAGAGTTTGTTTAATGACTCAAACATTTCTTTTTTTTAATTTTATGTAAAAGACAAATATCTCAGGAAGAAAAAATATCTGTTTTCTCTTTAGCTTGTTTAATTTATCATTGTCTTGTTCAGTTCCGAGATAAGAATGTATTATTTAACTCTTTCATGTGCTCAACTTTTGATAAAAATAATGCACTAGTGGGAAATAATTACAAATACTTTAGATAAATTTTACAAAACTATAACTATTAAGCAAAAGCTGATACATATTAATAATATCAAACACTTTCAAATAAAGGGTGTCCAAAGTTTTAAAAAATAGGGGTGTGGTACATATTTTGTAACACCTCGCTTCAAGCAGCATGATAGTTCTGGAAAAAGGATTTTTTCCTTCCTAACTACAAAGGAACTTTGCAGACACAACACATCTGTTCTTTTATAGTTGAAAAATAAATAAATACACTTCTTCATCTTATATATTAAAACATTTTCAGTTTTTCCTAATCTAATGTTGTAAGCTTAATTTTAGTTTAAACCTAATTTAACTAATGTTAGTTTTAATTTTAAATATTATACTCGATACATTATTTTACTTCACCTAGTTTTTATTTAGTCAACATATATAATAAATGTATTAATTGCATTTATTTTTTCTGAAAACGAGCTATAACTCATTCAGGACATTTGTGTAATTTTGTGTGTATGTGTGCTATTATATTTAACAAATATTATTATTATTATTTTAAAAAAATGTAACTTATAACCAATCTTTCTGGCACAATAAACATGTCCATTATTACCAAAAAATAATCGGAATGTATTTTGTATTTGAAAAGATGAAAGCCTTCAATAGCTTGGTGGTATATTTTTGGACTCCTATTTTCCTACTAGCAATCCCATGTGAGATACTAATTTTGGTAATACTGACTTACTTAGCTGCATACTACCTAATTTGTATCAAATATCACAAGAATCCCTTTCATTTACACTTAAAAATACACAACACAGTCACTTCCAAAAAAAATACCACTCAACAGACTCACAGCTGATCAAAGAAGGAACTATTGTATAAACCCATTACATAAAATGAGCTTCTGACATCTGTTGGAAATTTGAATAACTGCTAGGAGTTGACCTCCTTGGTAGTTCAGAGAATGTACCATCTAGCATCCATTTCTGAGGCATTCAAACAAGTGGTACGTTTTATGTAAAACCACGCAACAAACGAATTAGAATGAGTGGTACAACATAGGAACCACCAAGCATGAAAGAGTTAACTTGCAAACTAACAGAATTACGTAATAAATTAGGAATATGCTAACTGGCTTTAAACGAGCTATTAATTATAACACTCTTTAGTTGTTTTTTTTAGTAAAAATTAATAGAATTTAAGATTAAATTATCCCGTTTGATTCAAATTGAATGTCAGATCTCTCACGTATTTTAATATGTCAGAACTCGAAATCAGAAATAACATTTTACGAAGCTTGTGTATAAGTGTAATAAAAATTAAAAAGCAATAAGTAAGAAACAACAAAACTTATTTGTATTGATAATACCGCATTTATTCGAATGTAAGCCGTACCCCAAATTCTCAAAATGTTTTCGTGAAAAAATGTTGTTATTGATTCTAAGTCGCACCCCCGGTTCTCTATTGGTTTTTGAGAAAAAATTTTTAAAAAAGTGTAAAAGGTTCGTCAATAAGAAATTTGTTAAAAATATTTTAATGAGAAATAATAAAAGAAGTTAATTATTACTTTATTTTACCAGTATTAAAAACTTTCAAATATATACATGAACCCCCTAGAATTTCTCTAACCGTCAGTATCATGTTTCGAAAATGTTTCAACATTCGACTGCCACAGTTAGGGATTGCAATATTGGATCAATGGTTCAATACCGGTATTCGGTATTTTTTAAGTCTTAATACCGGGATACTGGTTTTAATACCGGTTGTAGAAATTTTAGAAATAGAAAGAAAACACGGGTGTTTCCCTGTTTTATTTGCCAGTTTTTTTAGACAGCGTAAATATCACAAAAAAATCATTTGTAACTTATAAATTATAATGTTTTATAAAGAATCACAAAAAAAGTAAAGAGGAACAATTTATATATATATATATATATTTATTTATTCAAATCACAAAAAAAGTGTAACTATCACTATTCAGTCTGTAGGACCATTACAAATTTTTGAAATGTGATCTTAAAAGCATAATGCATCAATTGTACTGTCATTAAGCCTGGAACGTCATATTGGGCAAAATTACCAGGTGTCGAAAATGCTCTTTCGGCATCTACGCTAGTTGCAATGCGTGATGTACTTTTAGCAATGCGTGATATTCTCATATAAATAATGAAATTAAACTGAAGTTTTATCAACTGATTTTTCGTGTTCTTTAAAATAATTCTTATTCATTAATACAGGTTATCATTTATGAGTATATATATAATGAATCTGTGAAAAATATTTTGAACCCTAAAGTATGATATGCAAATAACATAACTCAGCGGCGCAACAGCCCGTGAGGGCCAAGGCCTACTGTGTCCAACTCAGTATATGCGATCTTGGGCCCTGAGGTGAATGAGCAGATGTTCCGTTCTGGTGTGGTCAGTCTGACGCCAAAACCCCCAGTGTTAAGTCCCCAAGCAAATTTGGAGCTCATTTATCGACCCACTGAAGAGATGAAAGGCTGAAACACCCTTGCCCAGCCCGGGGTTTGAACCTCGGACCTGTGGTGTGGAAGCGCGATGCACTAACCACTCAGCCACCGGGCTTCAAGATATGCAAATACAAATGTGACTAACAAACTCACCAATTTAAAGAAAATATATATATCGAATTATTACGTGCTTTCTTCACAACTACAACTTTGTTGTCACAGATACGGATATCAGACTACGGATCCTGCGCGTGTGCAGTATCGCCTTGAGCTGTAATAGGAAAATTTTGGCCTGCCTCCTCGGATGATTCACATATTTTATCACTTCTATTGGTTGTACAATGCAACTTAATATTCACAGTCTACTTAATTTCGCCCGTTAGTGAGACTTCAATACAAAAACGTATACTATTTTACGATGTCTGTAAACATATGGAGGAGACAATTTTAAAAAAAAAATTCTAGTAAATACCAAAAAACCGGTATTTAAACTTACGAATACCGGTGTTACAAAATTGGCTCAAAATACCGGTATTGCAATCCCTAGTCACAGTGAATTCGGAATGGGTGTCAGCTTCCGCCCTATCCAATACATATGTTATGCAACATTTCTTTTTAAGGTATGTTTTATAAAAGAATGTTAGAGTTATTAAAGACTATTGAACACTTATAGGAAAAAATTATATCATTTTGCTTACGTCATCGATGCATATTTGTTTCCTCCATGCCAAATTTTCAGTGGCCGCTGCTTTGTTTCCGTCTATTTTCTGCATATGTTGCCTCCCATTTCAAAATTACGTCATAATGAATTGGATGCTTAGGCGATTAAAAGAATGCCCTAAAAAAATTCCTAAATACGAGCAGACAACGATGTTTAGGATAGATGGAATACTACGGAATGGGATAAAGCACTGATGACAGTGACCAGAATGAAATGTTACATTTTTCCTTCTGAAAGGGGTCGAAACTCAGTTTCCCCATCTAACAAATGCTTTGCCTTTGATTCTAAGCTGCACCCGATTTTCAGTAGCATTAATACCGTAAAAATTGTGCGGCTTAGATTCAAATCAATACGGTATCAATGTGGAAATTATAATTATTGATAAGCTGTGAATAATTAATTTTCTCATTATTACTTTTGTACGATTAAATAAGAAAATACAATACATACGATTTAGTTTAGAAGAAGTAAAATGTGTCCATATGTTCGCATTCTTTGTTATCCTAGCTTTTATGTATATTTACATAAATATTGTAAAAAATTAGAAGAAATGTATTGTGTTAGTACACAAATTGTCCGCTAAACCGAAATGGAATTAAATGAAAAATGTTACACAATTTCCACTCACACACAAACAGTTCGGTTTCAATTTCCCTTCAACTTAGTTTCGTTGTCTGCTGTCAAGGACGTAACTAAATTACTATATCATCATTTCAGTTCTATATTTAACCAAGCGCAGACTCTGATGACTATGGCGTTAAGTGAATGGACGTTCTTCACAACTCCATTGTTCAGGTAATAGAGTTCTTAATAAAGTCAAGACTTCTACTCTCAATCTTTAGATTATTTAGAGGTCACTGAGGGGAGACGGAGGAAGAACACTTGATAGAAAAAAAATCTTTTTTAAATTGAAAAGGCTGATTGAGAGAGATTTACAAATATCACGAAACACGATTGAATTCTTATAATAATAAATGAAATAAAAAATTATTCGGAATAAAGAATGTCACAAGCGAAGAAGAGTCATTGCCTCGTTCAAGGTCAATTTGTAAAGGATTTTAGGCAACCAACCAAGCATTGAATAGGAAATGATTCGCGTCGGATGCTTGGAAAAAAGTCGACTTAATATTAATTTGCATATGTTTCAGGGAAATTTTAGCATTGTTGTACGTCAATCCTGTAGAGAGTTTCGTTTATTCAATTTCCAATTGATTCAAAAGAAAGAGAAAAGTTTTTAAGAACTTTTTATTCTAATGTTATATCATAGCTCAGTGCTTCTCAATACTTGCGACCCAATATTCAATCATAATTTTCATCGCGCCCCCCCTCCATTCAATAACAATGTATTGAATTTGAAAATACGATACTAAAGCTACCATACGACTTTCACCTCTTAAGTGTCATCTTGCTCAACCAGTGCGTAAATTGCCCGCACATACATATACGTCATTCCAAAATACGATCTTTTCTGATCACTCCTATCCATAAAATTATTCCGAAGGTTTTAGAATGCAATCAAATGATCTTGACAGTGTTTGCGAAGGATTGACTTATTTCAGAGGATTTGTTTATTTATTCCCTTTCTCGTCCCCCCTCCCCAATACACCACATATGCGTGCAGACGTGCAAAACGGTGGCATTAGGAAACGAATCACGTAACTTTTAAACGGCATTTAAGGGATTAATTATAAACAGTAAAAATTATCAATATAGGTATTAATTTTTGCATAAAATTTTATATATGATAAGCCCGTTGGGTCACTGGTAATTATTAAATTTGTTCTTAACCTAGTATTGCTATATTAATGATAAAATACCCTGTGCACTACTGATACATTTCTATGTATATTATATCAGTGTAAATATTCTTTTATTTTTTTATTATGTCTGAATGTATTTTGTTTGTTTACCTTCAATAAATTAATAATTTTTTTAAAATATACTTTTGTTTTCGACTTCTCAATATGTTCGCGCCTCCCTCCTAGGGTCATCACGCCCCCCAGTTTGAGAAGCGCTGTCATAGCTGCACAAGAGATCTTTGATGCATTTTTAAATACGATTAGATGATGATGACATTGACTAGGACATTGATGATTGACTCATCTTCCAGAAATGGAATTGAAATATAATGTGATATTCTTGATTTACTTGAAATTAGATCATTTCAAAACATCTATCTACTCATTTTTGTCTATTGAAAAGTAAAGAATTGAAATTCACGTATACTATTCAATGGATCAAATTCTGCGTATTATACGAAACTCAGTAATTAATTTAGAAATGAATCTTTTAAAGCAAGATAAGGTTTTTAATCCGTCATCTTTAGTGAGATGGAAACAATTTCCTAGAATTACTAATGAAGCTGTTCGCTTTGTGTAAACCTAAACACGTCAGTTAGCATAACAGAGAGAGTTTCCCTGACAGAGAAATGTCATGTGTTTCAGTGTCGCTTAAATTTTTTGAGAGAATTTATTTATCATAAGTAAGGTGTCCATGTGGGGAAGACATTTATGAGCCCAAAGAAGTAAAAAATGATCATTTGATTTAACAACCATCAGAACACATTTAATTTCGAATACCCATGTTAAGACTTTGATGAGTATATCTATTCATTATTTTTAAATATGTGAAAAGTTCATTTCAAAATAAGAAATTATGCTTATTATAAACATTCCTATAGAATCGGTTTTAGCTGAAATTCATGATATATCTACTCTAAAAAATACTACTAATGGAAATTTGCCTTTTGTATACATGAAAGAGTAAAAAACATTAAATAATTATATAAAGAAAAATTTAATTGCAAAACTTACTCAGATAGATTTAAATATGTGTAAATATTTCCCTTAGTACAAAATATTATTAGAAAGAAAATAAATTTCACACAATACCTCAAATATACAATATTTGAGTTAACCCTTTACAAGGTCATTTTTTTCTATTATTGTTATTTTGAAATATTTGGGGGATTAAGATTGATTTATAAAACGAAATTCTCTTAGCTTATTACCTAAATTTCATTTGATTTTTAAGACTTTTTTCGGTGGGAATTCCACGACATACTGGTTGTGGCCAGTGGCCTCATGCCTTACGAAGGTAAGGCATTTCATGTCTTGAATTTCTTTTTATATCGCATTGCATGATATTTTTAAAATATAATTTGAAAGTACTAAACTCTGCAAAAGGAATTATAAATCAGATATAGTTTGTGTTAAAAAATTTAAGAATTAATGCATATTGCTTTCCGCGAAGTTTCAAAACGTATTGGAACACTGCAAGCTGTTCTAACGTTTCTTGTTCTCATGTGCTTTCGATATACAACGTTTATATGTATTTCATAAAGTTGACCCACTTAAGTGAAACGCTCGTCATCTGGAACCGTTTCCTTGCTGCTCTGGAAACTTACAGGTCATCCTTTATGTTTACGACTTGAAAATCCAGAAATCAGTTGTCATGCTAGCAGCCCAAATCATAGGTGGGAAAATATTTGAATTCCATTGACATTTAAAAATTAATAAAGTCAGTGGTAAGTATTTTTACCATGGCCTCTTATAAAAGGGTTAATGTGTAAGTCATATTTTCTTAAAAAACATTTGTTAAGGGCTTAATGAGATTTTTTTAAACAGCACCTACGGTTAAAAAGTTGTTTCCATTGGGAGACAAAAAATCCGTGATAAATAGCTGAGTATGGGTTGATCGTCTTTTAATACTGAGTTACGATGGTTTAAGAAGAAAATGCTTTTATTTTACTTTGGAACTTCTTAACTTTCCTTTTAATTTTCATAATGTTGCGATTTCTAAGGCATTTTATACAATACAAAATATATATATTAAGTTGACATACTACACACTGTTTGTTGATATCACTTTTCAATCCTAAAAAAGAAATTCAGAATAACTAATCCTAACTTATTTAAAGAAACAAATTACATCACGTAAAAACAAGCATAAAATACAGCTAAAAATTTTAAAATTTCGATGCCTGCAATGTCTTAAAGTATAAATTTAGAAGAATTCTTACCTACAGAAAATTTCAAAGAAATATAAAGCTCAAATAGTCATGCGTGTAGCTCTTGAAGAGTTGTAACAAATATCTTCAAAGAAGACATAGAAATTGAAAGGTCGATTCCTTCAGCTTTATATTAAAGGTATTTCCTCTCCAACTACATTTCCAGTTAGGGTGGAATTCGTAGGCATGAATATACACTTTGAAGGGATCATATATAAGGGACCAACCCAAAAATTCTGTTTTAAAAAAAAACCGTGGTTTTCCCACCAGAAGTTCCGAAAAGAGTGTGAGAGAAAAATAATACGAGAAAAGGAGAGAGAAATATAGAGAGAGGAACTGATATTCGTGAATCTTTCAAATGCATATTTAAATATGTAGAATTTTAAATTTCAAAATAAGTAAAAATAATAATATATTGAGACAATTTTAAAAAATCATTTTCCTTTTATGGCTGCATCTTTAATACTTCTATTTTTTGTATTGATTTACACAAAGAGTTCTTAACTTAATTATTAAATTTTTAAATATATCAATTTTAGGCTAGATTTTTTTTTTAATTTTAAATATTCCCAAACATGTAATTATTGTCTGCAAAAATATTTCAGAAATAATTGACTGAGCCAAAAAAGAGAGCCAGTGCATATTTAATATTCAATGCAGACAAAAAGTCCCCTTAGACGTGTTAGTCTGCACTTTTCTGTTATTACATAATAAAACCAAATCACTATCCAAGTATTTAAAAAATATTTTCAAATTGATTCGAAAGAAACCCAATCAACCATGTATTATTTATTTTGATAGCTTTGAGGAAGGATCTCATGTAAGAGAAGAAATCCTAAACATATCTTAATCCATTTACAATTTGTTATTATATATCCAGCAGTATTTTTCAGATATTCTGTATTACATTAGTTGTATTATTAAAAATTACATATGTCTGATAAACAGCAAATTTTATAGTATATTCGAATAAAATTTTAACAGGCAGCCGTTATCGAAGAGTACAGTTTTGATAAATATAAAAATAAATTTATCGTTCAGATAATAATACATTCATTTGCCAGGGCTTATTAATTCAATAAAAAATTCATAAAAGGATAATTTTATTAGCAAATTGATCTCGCGTTTCGAAGAATACGCATATTTAATGTTTTATGTATTCCTCATTTTAAATATGCTTTAAAATAATGATTTTTAATTATTGATATCAAAATTTAGAAATACAATTTTAACACAAAATTTTTACCCATATTATTGAAATTTAGTGTCTTGATTTTTTTTTCGGAAGTTTAAAAGTAATTATTTTTTACTCTCCAATCATAGGTCACAATACCGAAATTTTGTGTGAATTTGAGATTCTTATCAACAAAAACTCACTTTCAACTATCTACAGTAGGATTTTATTCTTAAAAAAATCTGATTAAAAATTAACGTATACCCCTCCTTATATCTAAGTTTTGCTGGAAGTAAGATTTGAAATAAATATTTAGTAGTGAACAATCTAAGAAAAGAATTACGTTATCTCAATCTGAAAAATATAGCATATCTTTTAAAAAAAAACTGCTTTTGGCGAAAAAAAGAAAGGTATATTTTTTTACATAATAATAATAATAGTAGAAGTACTGTTTGGTTGTTCTCACAATTCTATAACAAAGTTTCCATGCGTTTTACTTAATTTTCCAAAAGTTTGTTTGGTTTTACTTAAATTGTTTGACAAAGAAAAAAGAACACATGTTTTCCCTTTCTCACAACACAAAAAAAGGGCATTGAAAGACTCAGTCAAATGAAAAGAAAAAACGAGCCTATATTACTTCCTAATGTAATTATTGGACTGTGGTCCTGAATATGTAAGCTTGGAACAAAAAATTCCAGTGGTAATTAATGCAAATCAGCTATTAGCAATTGGCTTTACTCGGGTGCTTAGGATTCCATTCGACAAATTTCCTATTCTCCGCCTTTTGTCCTTCCTCCATCCGCTTTAAGAAGTAAAAAAAAAAACATTTTGCTGGAAGTCATTTGCTGAAAGAAGATGTATATTCTCTTTTTTATTTGAAGGGTCAGTGGCAGTTTTAATTGTTAAATCTGAGCTTTATAGTTATTATAAGAAAACAATTGATTGTTTCTTGTTTGCATATGGAAACCTGTCCCATTAGACTGTTTTTGTTTTTTTTGTTGTTGTTTTTTTTATAATTATTTTCCGAGAAAAATTCGACTCCAAATTAATAACTTTTAACAAATCTATGCTTTTTATGAGTTTTTTATATCATAAATTAACACAAATTTGAAAACTTAATAAAAGAGAACTACTGTTAAAGTGAAAAAAA
>BMAV01022168.1:115998-131701 GCA_019973955.1 Trichonephila inaurata madagascariensis | reverse complement strand
TAATATTGTGATAGTATATTTATATGTGCTAACATATAGTTAATATTTTCTGTTATAGAGAAATGAGTCAACAATAATCACTAAACTCAACTGAACTCAGTGGCGCAACAACCCATGAGGGCCAGGGCCTACTGTGCCTATCTCAGTTTACGTGACCTTTGGCGCTGGGGTGCATGTACAGATGTTTCACTCAAGTGGCCAGTCTGACGCAAAACCCCTAGTGTTCAGTTCTCAAGCAAGCTTGGTACTCATTTATTGACCCACTGAAGGGGGTGAAAGGCTGAGTCGACCTTGCGCAGCCCAAGATTTGAACCTCGAACCTGTGGCGGGGGAGCACGATACACTACCACTGAGCCACTGGGCTTATAATCACTAAAACTGGAGCAAGGAAACCGAAATTGTAATATAATCAGAAATACGAATTTAGAAAAGATATATTAGAAATTATAAAAATAATAGAATTTAATATATATATGGAGGCTGTGTAGTATCATAACCATTGTTGACTTAGGACAGCTCTTATATATAAAATAATTTATATAAAAGTGGGGTTGAACATGTTTTTTGGCCAGCCAACCTTCCCCCTTTCTGTTAATAATACTGAGCAAAATCTTAATGAAAATAGATAGAATATCTAAATCCATTGCAAGAAAAAGGTAACTTTATATATATATATAAACATTTCAACCCTAAAAAACATGTTCAACCCCACTTTTATATAAATTATTTTATATATTAGCTGTCCTAAGTCAGTAATGTTTATAACACTGCAGAATCCATTTTATAATTTTAAATCTCGATTACTCATATGTCCTTCACTGTGTGATTTTCCTGTCTACGTGTTTTTCGAATGTTATTGTTCGGATGTTATCTCTTGTTTGTAGAGAATTAGACTATATATATATATATATATATATATATATAATATTTCTGGTGAGTGGTGATGATTATTGTAACGAAATGATAGGGCGTAGCCATTGGTAATGCTTTCTTTTAGGTTGATCATATTTTAGATGATTGATGTTCCTTACCGATGTTATTGAAGAGGAACCAATCTTAAATAGTTTAGTAGATACATGGCAGCACGGCTTCTATGATGAGTATTTTAGATGGAAGGTGAATAGTTTTATAGCAGAAATTGCGTTTTCAATGGATTGCAAAGATTATTTTTTTGTCCCGAAAAAACAGCTATTGTCAAAATTTAAGTGTTAATTTTTTTTTGCATGTTAATGAAAACCTTAAAAAACGATTTGATTATTTATTTTAAGTGAACAGTATATATAATTAATTTTACAGTTAAATATCTTTAATTAATTAATTAGTTCTAACGGATTAAATTTCCCAAAGCTGAGTATTTTTTGTTTATGTATATCTCTTAATTTTCAATGTAGTGATCCAAAAAAAATATTGTATAAAAAAATTGCAATAAATCATAATGCGGTAGGTAAAGGGTTAACAGGTGTTATGATGGTTTAGGAGAGAGAGAGAGAGTCGTTGGAGATTAAAAAAAAATTCCCGTATTTGAGCTATTACACTCACAGATTTGAAATATTCTGTTTCTAAGATTGAGCAGATATTAGTTTAGATCGGTTTTAAGGGCATTAACACTTATAGGGTATTAAAGGGGTGTTGTGCTTAAAAATTCCTGCTTTAGGACTAAATAACCCCGAAATTTAAAATATCATAAGCTCGTGTTTCTTGTTGTGTAAAGATCGGCTTAAATTGAACTTTGTAGAAATTGCTTCCGAATAAAAGTTTAAGGGGCTACCGTTTAAAACACCGTTTTTGAAGTTTTACAGACTTGTAATTTGGCAAACATATCTCTTTTGTTGAGTGAAGTTCCGGTAAGAACGAGTTTTTCGGAAATCGACTCACTAGGGGACTGCGAGTTGTTAAGGAAATTTATAGATATAAAACTATTCTGTTTTTCAACCGTGAAACCGACAGATTTGAAATTCGGCAAGTATATTTTGTATGTTGAGTAAAGATTCGATGAAAACGGATTTTCTAGAAATAGGCTGCGAATGCGAGTGTAAAATGCAAACATAACTTATTTCTTATATATTCAAGTCCTGTCCTTTACAAATCAATTTGGAAGGGAGAACTAGTTCTAAGAATGTTTTTTATAAATGCAATCAAAAGCTTCGTAATAGAGATTAAGACACCTTGATGATTTAAAAACAATATATAATAAAAGAATCGCGAAATACCCAGACAAGCGGATGGTTAAAGGATAATATTATATTGTGTTAATTACTTAATACACTATCTACCAATAAGTATTTGGACTCCCATGCAAATGAGCATATCTGTAGTCTTGATCTACACATTTCACTTTCTACACTTAACTTTCTTGAAGGAAACAGCTTTGGCATTAATCGCATGGAAGATACAACGAAATTCAGAGCTGTACGACTTCTAGAAGGGCGTAGTTGTCGGATATTCTAGAAACGGCCGATAATTAAGGGACATATCTCTCTAGTGAGTTAAACATTTCAAAATCGGCAGTGTCTTTTGTTATTAAAAAGTGGAAAGTGAGCTGTGATTTTCGAAATGTGCTTCGACCTGACAGACCCACAATACTAAGACATAGAGACTGACGAGTGTTGTCCAATGAAATAAAGAAAACCACACCAAATCAATGGTCTAAATGCTCTAGGAGCTCCAACTTGTTTTCGGGCTGTAGTTTCGATAAATGCCATCTGCAAAAAAAGGCCATTTGATTGGTTTCCAGTGTTGTGCTGCCACTCACAAGCCGTTTATTATAAACTCCCACCGTGTTTCTGGGCTTAGGTGGTGCTAGTCACATTGATATTGAACTGTAGATGAGTTGAAAAAAAGGCTCTGTGGAGTGATTAATCAAGGTTCAATCTCTACCAGTCGGGTGGTAGAATCTAGATTTGGCTTAGGCCGGGAAAATTTGCCAGAAATCATTGTGCATACAATTAAGTTTGGTGGAGCTGGAATTATGGACTGAGGATGTTTCTCGTGGTATGTACAGGGGCCCTTAATACCATTTCTAGGTGAGTCAAACGCCGACTCCTACTCCACTATTCTGGACAACAATGTACTCCCTACCCTATGGCAATTTTAAGGGTTGAATCATTGTTACACCCAGGATGACATCGCCTGTTTTCATGAAGTGAGGTTCCCCATGGATTGTTATGATGATAATGGAATCAACAAACTGAACTGGCCTCCCCACAGTCCAAACTTGAATCCTATTGTAAACCTCTGGGACGAGTTGGCTCGCTGGATTAACTAGTTCAGCCACCATCTAAAATAGGTAAAAAAAGTTACATGTCTTCTCCTAGTCGAGTAGAGAAAAATACCGCTGTCCATTATCCAAACATTATCAGGAAGGCATTATGAGGAAGGTTAAGGCTGTAATTGCTTCAGGTGGAGACTCTACCAACTATTGAATACGAATCTCTTTTATCACAAGTTCCCAGTTACTTATTAGCAGATAGTGCAAATGATAAAACCGGAATCTAAGCACAGAATTGCTGTCTCGTAGATTGAATCAATAATATCTCATCCTGGGGGAGTAAATCTCAGCTAACCTTTTTACCCAAGCAAAACCCTCACTTTATATGCTAAAACTAATCTGCATATCATATTTCTATAGTAAGGAGATGGCTGTTAATCTTTCGACCAAACTTTAAGATATCCGACTACGTTCGAAACCGTGATTTTGCAAAAGCGTGTAAATGGATAATATTTATATTTAGTGTCACTTAGATTCGAAAATGTATATATAATTGTTTTAAGAATAGTATCACGATAAAAAATTATTTAAGTACAATATTTTGACAACAAATGAACATAGAATGAACCATTTTAAAATGTTCTCCTTTTGTGAAAAAAGCTTCTATTATAATAATATTTTGCCTGTATATAGCTCAGACCTTTGTACAGAAGCTCAACTAGAATTTTTGAAATATATAACTTAGAAGTGGGTTTATCCATGTTTTACGACAACAGAGGGGAGAAATTTTAAGAAAAAAACGCCGATCATTATTTCAATGGGTTGTAACTCTGAAATGAACGTGAATTTTTCAAAATTCATAGTTGAGCCTCTGTACAGAGGTCTGAGATATATACAGGCAAAATATTATTATAATAGAAGCATTTTTCACAAAAAGAGAACATTTTGAAAAAAGGTTATTCTAAGTTAAATTTTTGCCGAAATATTGTTTTTAAATAATTTTTTTTGTCAAAATGTGTCCTTAAAACAATTTTATATATGTATTCCAATCTAAGTGACACTAAATATCATGAAAATTATACATTTATGCGCTTTTTTAAAATCATGGTTCCGAACGTAGCCGGATACCTTAAGCGGTTCAAAAATTTCTGTTTTGTTTTTTCACTTTATTTTTGTCTAAGGAAATCTATTGTAACAAACAATTAATTTTAAGTTTTGCACAATTTTAAAACTTTAAACACGTGTCTTCATGTAAATACCATTGCTGGAAAAAATCACTATTAATTAATTTTTATATAATATTTAATATATGCATTGAAGTCAAGTACATTAATAAACTAAATTGAATAAACGCAATTATTTTGTGTTAAATTATGTTAACTGCATTAGTTATTCTTGCAAATAAATTTTTTTTAAGTGTTCCTAAATAATTTGCTGGCAACGTTTTACATGCCAGCTCTCATTATGTCTTTCCACATTCCTAAAGAAGTCATTCATGTAGAATTCAATTAAGGAAGTTCTCTATCTTTCAAAATAATCATTTTTACACGCAAGTGTCCTGAGCTTAAGTAATATCGGAGTTATATACTCTACTCACACAAAATTTAGAGCATTTACTTCATAAAAATGTTTTTGATAAACTTTATACGTTTAATTTACAAGAATTAAAACTTTAAATGTCAGTTCAGGCTGATTCAGAAAATAGAAGAGAAAAGCTTACTCTTTTGTTAACCAAGCTATTTGGACAATCAAAGTAGCAAACAAGCCGATCAAATTTCTATATTTATAAGTTCTCTGCCTAAATCCACCTTTGTTTGTTTTCTCCTTAATCGAATCACGTACTCGAGTTCTCGACACTCTTTTGAATTAATTATCGTGTTTAAAATCGATGAGATGTGTGTGTGTGTGTGTTCACCACATCAGTTCATCTTATTTGTGAAAGGATTTTAGAGGATCTACAGGATTGTACGACAAAAAATTCACTACCTTTATTTTCAGGGACTACAAACAAGAACTCACATTTCCTTTTCGTATGGAGATATATGGAAAATAAATCAGCAGTATATTAATAATAACTAGCAGGATTGATTTTATTTGTTCTCATTGATATCTCAATGCAACGGTTTCATTCGAAATAAGCAAAAGCAACTGTTTTAACGCTGACAAATTTCGTTCTATAACAAATATGCAATTTCATCTAAAATTCCTTGCATACTAAATAATCTTGTAATGCAGAATATTTATTGTTATAGGTTAATTATTATCATTATTCATGTCTCATATAGTTATCACACATTATTGTTTAATATACCTAGAAAGAAGTATGACATACTTCTTAATTATATTAATAACATATTAATAGTATTTACTATAGTCAATTGATACTTTGCTTTCATTTTGTTTGTTATATATATATCCATCTTTCAGTGGAATTCACCTTACGAGAGTTCTCTGGTCTTTAGCTTACTGAGATAAAGAGACCTATTGAGGTAAACCTTCCTGCTCTAAATGGAAGATACTTAAGAAGGGAGATCGGAGTGCATATCAGTTAGGGATTCCTTATTAGCACAGCCTATGTTACCCTGACATGGTATCTGGTACCAGAAATATTTTAGACATAAAAATGGGCCTAAGTTTGTTCATGGTTTCCAGATTAAATAAATTTATTGTATTATATTTTTTTTTATTCCTAACACTTTCAATTTTTAGATCATTTTTAAAACTTTTTTATCGTAAGCGTATTTCTTAGAAGTTATTTTATTTGTATTTTTAAAAGTATTTTTTATAATTTTTAAAAATTTCAGTTTATCGGTTTTTTGAAAAATATGCATTAAATCATGACGCTTTTTAACTTAATGCGCTTTTTGTTCATGAACTTTATTCAAAGGTTCTTTGCGAGAACACTTTATTCAAAGGTTCTTTGCGAAAACACTTTATTCAAATGTAACAGATCATTTATGATCTTTTTAGTATATTTTTATATCCGTTAGTTTTTTTGCAGTTGTTCTAAGCCCTTTAGGATATTTTATGGGCATTTTTATGTAAAACCATTACTAACTATATATACAACCAACTTATTAAAGTAATAATTTTAAGGCAATATTATAAGGGTACAGATCGAAATTTTGCAACAACCACGTGAATTTAATATGAATTTTAAAGCAATATATATATACGATTTCATTTTAAACTGCCTTAGTTGAAAAGATTTATTGTCACGTTGAGTCATCTTAACTCCTTCTTGGGCTAATCTTGTTTCCTTATTCAAAAACAAATGTAAGAAATATACCCTTTCCCCATTTTAACTGAAGAATTTTGTCCTAAGAAACGAATTATTTGATGCCAATTTCTTAGGAAGTTTCTAAAAAAAAAGGGAAATGGAAGCTATACTTAAAATACCATTTGTGCTATTTTGGGGCGGAAAAACTTTACTGTTATCTGTAAAAGAGAGAAATGGTATGTGTGAACTTCATTCACATGTACTTAATTAAATAATGTAAAAACAATATACAGGGAAATTTGAATTTCAACTTGTTAAAATTAATTCTTCAGAATTTTCTCTTTAATGTGTGTGTGAAGTAACAGAAAACCATTCACATTCTTTGAAAGAAATCGCTTTGTTAAACACAAATTGCTAAGTCTTATTTTACTTATGCTCTTTTGTAAACAAAAAAATAACATTGTAATACACAAAAACATTTATACTTGGCTGTTTTTTCTACGCGTTTTTCTTCTGACCTTGAACTTTGTAAATGGATATTTGAAAAAGTGTCAAATTGGATGAAACATCGAGCACTATTGAAATGAAACCTGTGTTCTATTTCTTGTTTCCCACCCCCTGTGCGTGCTTCGTGAAATGTCTGAGAAATCCACCCCACTGAGAGCTATGCAAATGTATATTTCTTGCGTGTTCAAATTTCAGTAACAGCCGGAACTTAGCACACGCACACACAATACGTCCTCGATAGATGTCTAGAGGATTCAGTCAAAGAATACGATGGTTCAGACACACGCATAGTTTGCTATGATTGAAACATAGGCTGTCTGTACTTAACATCGCTCATTTTTCTTCATTCATAGTTTCTCTAAGACATGGATCCCTTTGTTGATGTGATATGAAATACAAAAACGGTTCAATCGGTTTTTTCTACTAAGCCGATACAAAAGTATTACGAAACAATCGCGATTCGGAAAGGTATTATCATTTCTTTTTAAAGAATGTTTGGAAGAACAACTATTGGAATAAATGTCAAACCGTAACTCTATTTCTTGTGAAATATGCGGTGTTTTCCCAAAACTTTATGTAAAACAAGTCCCCCAATTGCACATAGTGTGCTCATGGAGCAATGTAACAAGAACCTTGACCCCTAGTGAGTCGTGGTGAGTATTTTAACGTTTCCATTCCTTTTAAAAATTTTAAAGCATATATTTACATATAAAAACAGGCACGTTAAACGACATCCAGTAAATATTGATACAAATGAAATGACTTGGAAGAAATCTTCATAGAGCGTTTTAATAGTGAGCTAAATAATTATAATTAAACTCGAAGTACAAGATTAAGAACAACTTAAACGTACAGAAACAAAAAAGAAATTTCTCAGTTGCTTATATTATTAGTTTAATTTTATTTCTCTTCGAATAACTGAAAAATTTTACAAATTTGTACTCAGGCTAATTACAAAATCTAAGTTGAATAATTCCCTTTGATTTCTTTAAAACATTATTTCGGGGCAGCAAGTCGATAGCCGAAAGCTCATGGTACCAAATTCGTGACCAGGGTTGTTTCTGTCGAGTCGAATCATGGATTCGAGTCCATATGCTACTAAAAGCCTGTTGTCGATGCTCTGTAGAATAGGTCGAGGTTCAAAGTCTTCACTTTTTCGTGGTGTGAAAATTTAGAGAATGGTAGGTCTTGCTCTCGTCACTTGACCATGGCTCAAAACTACAAAGTTTGTCACCACTAGCTCTCATGTAACTTCGAAATACGAGACTTGAAAATATATATAATCCTTCCATCAAAAAAGTCGAGGCAATAAATGTGAATTAAGAGAAATGCAGAAATGTAGAAAGATAAAAAATATAAATAATTTAATATAAGAAAAGATATTAAGTTGGAGGAAAGTCTTAAAATGTTATCAAGAAAAATTGAAGTAGCTTACAATTTTTTAGAATACAAAGAATTTAAGAAATTCCTTTACACACACACAGAGAGAGAGAGAGAGAGAGATTTTAAGTATTTTTGTTATGTCTCACTTCAGGGAACAAAAGTTTTTCAAATCTACATGGTCTGCATAAAATTCAATATTAAAAATTTCCAATATGTATCACCCCAAAAATTCTTCGAAAAGTATTCAGAACTTTTGTAGTTATTAAAAACTGTTGATATTTTCTGCGTATATATTCAAATTGATACTTGTGACTTAAAATCTGTGTGTGGAATGATGTTTTCTTAACATTTCTATTCTGATTTAAATAGAATACGAAAACTTTTTACTCTAGGATTTTGAACTGTGTGTGTGAATTATTAACAAAGAAGAAAATAATGTTTTATCCTTATAGTGGGGTTGTTTTCGTTACAAAAGTACTACGAACAAGATCTAAGTCTTAATAGTTTTTAGTAAATTAGGATAATAATTAAAAATCATGTGTGATTTTATATATTATACAAAAAAACTGTTTTCAAACAATATAGCTTTCAAGCGAAATTTGGATCCCCAAACCATTTTGAATACGAACGAAACGACGAGAACAGAGAATGATTGAGGAGCGATTTAAGCCTATTATTTTCTTTGACACAAAGATTTTGCTAGATGACTGGAACAATCATGCTCGAATAATTTGTGTTGCTAATACACAATAACTTCTTTATGGTATTTTTTGCAATTGAAAACTTTCTTTCCTAGAATTGACTACTTTTGTGTTCTGTATTTTCTTATATACATACATAATTTATAACCTAAACAAAATTCTACTTCCCATGTAATGTTTATTTTCCCGCCGTACATATTCCCGTAAAAAATTAAACAGCTACTACTTTCTCAGAAAAAAATAATGTAACTAAACTAAACTAGACTTAAACTAAAATATGATGGTTTAGCAGTTATTGAAATAAATATATAACTCAATTAAAAATCGACACAGTTGGCATGGGTTGTGGTTTGCCTCTCAGTCAAGATGTTGAAGACTGTCTTTAGAAACGAATCAAAAACTTTCTCTCGAAAAAGCCCCCATGCTTCCTTTGAATGGAAAAAGAGAAAAAGTTTTTGATTCGTTTCTATATATATATATATATATATATATATATATATCCCCACAACGCACATCACACTTGCAGAGTTGAAAGAGAAAACGTGCATAATCTCTCAAAATTTGCTAAATATATAATCCTTAACGATATGCACTGTTCGTAAGACATTAACTGCTAATTTTAATACTGTTTTAGATTTCTAAAGTCCAAACAGTTTGTGGGTGTAAGGACTGAAGTCATCGATCTGTTTGAATTGGCATCGTTCTAGATCTACTGAACAGGGATTGGTTAAGAATCAACCCCAAAGGGAAGAACCTCGTCCCATTCCTTTTCGTAGAAAGACGTACGACACTGCCGATTTCATGGACCTAAATCCCTAGAGGCAAACGATTTCACGGGGGTAGTTTGAATGGCGATGGGTTTCCAAGTGCCTTATGGACCATTGACACTACAACACATAGGGCTGGCTTATGGGCCTCAAAATGTTGTATTCACGAACGATGGGCTTTTTCGAACTGTGTACGAAAATTATGTAATTCAAAAAGAAAATTATTTCGAGTTAACAAAAATTGCTTTTCTTATTATAGCTCTGATTTTTATCGCTAGTGAGTCACATTTGAAAAAATTATTGTAGTTTATTTTTTATACGTAGCTTATATAAAAAATACATCTTGCCTAATTTTAGCTCGATTTTTTATTATTCATTTCACAAATATATGATAAAAAAATATATCTGAGTAAATCAAACTTTGTGTGTGTGTTATGAGTGTAATTCGTTTTAAAGAAAACCACATTGTAGAATGCGCTCTTCACTCTGTTTGTAGGTAAGCAGGAAACATTTTCGAAAACAAGTTATATCCAACAGAACTAAGTCTATTTTCAGTTTCGTATGAACTTAAAAAAAATAGATCTCCTGCTGTGTTGATAAGATATGAGAACTTAAGTTTTATTGTTCGTCTTAAATTCGGGTCTCTTTGTTCCCAAAATTTCAACAGTCAATAAATAACCATGACAGTGATAAATGTAACATTTCTGTTGGGTGACTTCTCCTGGTCTGAGAACATGAACAATTTCTTTCTTTATATTCTGTTTTTCTATTTATCTTCATTTTTTGACGTAATATATATTTTAATTTATATATTTTCCTCTTATATGTATTTTAAATATTCATGTTAGATATTTTGTTTATATATTCCAAATTCTCCTTTTGAAATAGAATATAGTACGCTAGCTTATTTCTGCTTATTACAGTTCTCTCTCGTTAAAACCCCCCTGAATTGTCCTCTTTTTGCACTTACGGTGCGGTAAAAGTTAATTTGCTATTTCCTTTTTGAAGTTTATAATCAAAAACTACTCGCGACATGTAAGAAATTCAAACCATCAACGATTGGAAAATATTTTGAATTAAAAACTTTTTAGGTTTAAAATGATCGAATAGATACAAAAAATTGTACTATGATAATTTTGTGAAATGTATATTATATATTGAGATTCATCTTTGGCGGAAGCCGAGTTCGGTTGATTCCATCGAGTCGTAGGTTCAAGTTCCAGTGTCACTGAAGATTCCCCGATACACGTTCAATCTGTCCAGACCCAAAGTCTTTTCGTTGGCATGGAGTAGAAGTTTCTTGAGTGGGGTGCCAGCTCAAGTTTCGTCCTCGTCACTTAAATGCTGCGCAAAATTAAGAGGTCCGTCACGAATAGCCTTCGTGTTGTTTGGAAGTGTGATATTAATCAATTGGCGGAAAAACAGGATCTCATACTTTACCTTTCAAAAATGAAATAGTATTTATCTAAAATTAAGCAAATATAATTTCGTTATATTCTACTTAAATTTGTAATAACATATATAAATAAATTTGTTTCTACTTTTTAAAAGGAAATAAAAATTTCACGCATATCAATCAAAAGTTTTCATCAACAAAAAAATATTTGCGTTTTGAAGTTTACTTGAAACCTACATCTAATAAGGTAGTTATATATCAATAAAATAGAACAGATTTATATGCAAATTAATCTAAAGATTTTACTATACCTGATTAAATGAAACTTGTTAAGAGCGGAATAGTTGATTTATACATTTTAAGCAAATTGAAAACAAAGCTAAGAGTTTATCTTAAGGTTAAACAAAATTTAAAATAAAATCTGTTAACAGACTTTAACCCTTAACTTCGCACTGTTGCATTTCTGCAACATATGATTTATTTTAATTTAACAGACTCAATATTTTTTTTAATTACCTACAAATCACTTATCTAAGAAGAAAAAGATTACTGCAACGAAATACATGCTAATTTTGTCACTAGAAGAAAGTACATTTTTTCCAGAAATCATTAAAATTATAAAAATCTCTGATGCCTCAAGAACTGTGTTTTGGCTATAAAAAGAATCCATTATATTTTATGCTTCCTCTTGTGTGTTTATTGAGGAAATAAATTACCAGGTAAGAAATTTAAACATTTTATGATGATAATAAAATCCTCATATAAAAAAAAGTTTTGTGATTTACAGTATTACTGCGCAATGTTGCACTTCTGCAAAAAACAAACAAAAAAATGACTGAAATTCAATTTAAAACTGCTTATTTATTTTTTTTTTTCATATTTTTCCCTTTTATTATTACTTGAGAACTAGCTGATATAATTTTTTCAGAGAAATTTAAAAAATTGCGAATTTAAGGGTTAAAGCCGCAATCTCGCAAGAAAAATTAGATTTAATAAAAAAATAATTCCCTATAAAAAAGTGTATTGAACGCTAAAAGTTGTTTAAATTCTAGAATAGACACTTTGTAGTAATCCATTCAGTTTATGAAATAACGATTAGTGAGTGTTTATTAACGTCGCATTCTTAAGCCACACGAGGGGTAGTGGTGAAGGACCTCTTTGAAGATACCTGAGTTGGTACCCTTCTCCAAATGGGAGGACACTCACAGATTGAACAAGCCCTATACTAAGCACTAGAGCTCGAACTCATAACATGCTGGCCGTGGTCCTGATCACTAGGTCACCGCTTTCACATAAAATAACGTTCGATAACAGTATTACATTTTTAGAATCTACAATAAGATTTAGGATTGAAAAACTCCTTGGATCTTGCCAACAAATAATTTGAAGTAGATATATAATTAGTAGATTTATAATAAGTGACGTATACCTAAAAATATTAGATAAAATTATATATAGACAATATAGAAAAAAAATGATTTGTGCATAACATTTGCTTAGAGATTTGAGTTTAAGACAGAGATTTCTAATTATTGAAGAAAAAAAATACAAAAATATAACATTATAAACATTTAAATAATGCTGCAATATTATACTGAATACGGTATTTATGCAAAGTATATTTTCACCTTTTTGATAACTCTCTCGAATTTCGGAAATTGTAATCAAATATAAGATCTTGGTTAAAATTTAAAGCAGGGGTCGGCGACTTACGGTACGTGGAGCAATTCTCAAAGTTACGAGATCAAGTTCAATTTCTCTTTTCCTTATCCCTCACGTATAAAGACTCTCTGTTTCTTACTTTCATTTCTCTGCCATAAAACGATTCTGCTGTGATTTATTTTAAAAAAAGACATCCTCTCCTTAGAAGGGACTCATTCTTAGCTTTAAATAATCAATTCCAATCAAAACAACCCCTCAGGGGACTCACCTTCTTTAGGTGAGTACGGGTGTCACAATCCCGAGGTGCCCTAGTGATATTTTCCTTTTCCCAAGGGGTTTACTATCTTTGGTAAACACGGGTATCACAAACCCGGGATACCCTAGTGATCCTTCTCTCTATTTTCGGCCCTCCTTCTTGCGATTCCAATTTCCCTTTTCTTCTTTTCACGTCGAGACCACAGACCAATGTTCTTTAAAATGTACATGATTAAATCGTTGTACTATTTATTATTAACATATTTTGGTTTACCTTTTTGTATTGAGTTTATTTAGTTTCTTTTTCGTATATTTTTTTCTTTAAGCACTTTGATTATGTTGCTTTATTTGTTTTTGACTAACACCGTTGGTTTCCCAACCCGCATGTTTGCCGTGTGCGGCGTCCCGTTAGGAGGAAAATGGTGTTCTGGGGATCCTTTGCGTTCCCTTTGCCCACGCTTCTCCCGTAGGGAGGAGATTGATGGCCTAGGGATACCTCTGCGTTCCCCTTGGCCCACGCTTCACTATAGACGGGTGGCAGGAGTGAGCCCGCTCCTGTCAATCGGCTGGTAGTACCTCTCTTTGATATCCCCGAAGAGACCCTGCTGTAGGGTTAGTGCTGCAGATAAGGGGTGTCGGGTTTACCCGTTGGATCCTCGCCCTGGACTGTAGCATTATATTCTGGGTATACTCCAGGTAAGCGCCGTGCCTGGTGTTTTGCCAGATGACCGGCACACTGCCTCCCTTGTTGGACTCCGTGGTGGGTGGAGGAACGCCAGGACGAAGTTGTACACGCGTTTTTATGGATCCAATACTGATGTGCCCGGGTAAAGGTCTTAATTTATACCCACACTCAACGTCGATCGAATTTCAGAATATACTAGATTTTTACTACTTACTCTTCCAGATAATGAGATGTCCAATAAATCACCTTTTGCTGTTCACAAAGCCCTTATTGGAATAGGTGGAGAACCGAAGTCCGTAAAACGATTACGTTCCGGGGATCTACTCATTGAAACAAACTCCGCTATTCAAACACAAAATCGTTTCTCCTCGCTAAAACATTTTTAAACTCACTTTTAATTGTAACTCCGCATAAATCTCTTAACTCTTGCACAGAGGTGTTATTTCAGAACCTGACTTGATGAGCACTCCCTGAATCAGAAATACTTGAAGGCTTCACTGATCAAGGTGTTACTCAGGCCAGGAGAATCACAATTAAAAGACTCTACAATTATTCCCACAAAACATTTAATTTTAACATTTAATAATCCAAAATTTTATGAATGTTCAAACAAATGTTTGGTGCAGCATAGCCAAAACTGGCTCTTGCGCCATAAAACACCACACTCACTCACTCACTCACTCCAATCAAAACAATTGTGTAATACTTATAAATGAGAAGAATCATTCATTGCTGCGTCTTGAACAAAAATCTTGTTGAAAGTAAAATTTACGGAACTATTAAAAGACCTGTGGAAGAGATATAACTCTATATAAATAAATCGACTGCTATTTTAAATTGTACGTTATTGCCGGAACGATTGAATTGTTTGAAGAAATTGCATGTCCTCTGCTTTCCGTTTTTGGTTCTACATATATATTGGAACATTTTTTTTTATATGAAATATATTTTGAGTCTACAAAGAAGTTGTTTAACAACTGAACATTCAGAATTATGTGTCAAATTTAAAGTCATAAATTATACTCCTGATATTGCAATATTAAGTAGAACTTTGCTAGGACAAGGTTCGCGTTAAAATTTTATTTATTTTTTATTTCACTATATGGCAGGAATACTTATACTCTTAATGTTTATTTCTTATTTTAAGAAAAGGTTCTTAAAAGATACATCATTCTTGTACAATTTAACCTTTTATTTAGGTTGAAAGAATAATGATATTTTATATTACTTATTTTTATGTTGAAGCCCAATGGCTGAGTGGTTAGTACACAGGGCTTCCACACCACAGCTCCGAGGTTCAAACCACGAACTGGGCAAGGTTGACTCAATCTTTCATCCCTTCAGTGGGTCGATAAATGAGTACTAAGCTTACTTGGGAACTTAACACTGTGGTTTCGCGTCAGACTGACCACCTGACCGGAACATCTGCTCATACACCTCAAAGTCCAAAGTCACGTTTACTGAGTTGTGCACAGTAGGCCTTGTCCCTCATGGGCTATCAAGCCACTGAGTTAAATTATTTTTATGTTAATAAATGTCTTCAAAGGACGCATAATTAATGTATAATAAAACTCTAAATCTGTATTTTTGACCTCTATTCCCTAACTCTGCATGCATTGTCACAGGAATTGAATTGTTACGATTATTTCACACTGAATCCTACTGGTAGATGGATTTGGCACACCACAGCTAAGAGGTAGTCTACCTCTGATTTAAACTAAAGCTGAAGGTGAAAAGCTTGGATTTTACACCCTCTGTTAAAAGTAGAAAAAAATACTGTGAGTGTAATGAGGCTGTATTTAAATTTCTGATATAAAAATTAACCTTTGTAGATACAAATAATATTTAAAATTGGCAAATTGGCTTATACAGTGAAGTGCCAAAATTCATGGAATATTTCTTAATAGCGTGTGGGACCT
>BMAV01022168.1:81550-115898 GCA_019973955.1 Trichonephila inaurata madagascariensis | reverse complement strand
ACTTCTCTTGAATTAGTTAAGAAACTAAAGGAAAAACGGAAAAGTAGATTTTTCACGGAATCAAGACTCAACGCTTCCATTTTAGAAAGACAAAATGAAATAAATATAATTCTGAATCTTATGCATCTGAGCATTCTATTATAACAAATAATATCTTTAAAAAAACACATGAAACCGTCAATTTTTATAACACAATTTGTGTGGTGTAGATATTTTTGACTCAATTTCATGTCAATATTCAATCCAAGTAGGTCTAAGAAAAAATCCAATTCAAGCATTCTGCCACATTTTAGACTTTGCTTCCATAAGCGCTAGGATTACTTAGGAGGAAAAAATACTACTATCGAAATACACTGGTGTGCAAAACTTTAGCAACAATGTAAAAATTTAGCAGATAGCCATGAAATTGCAGAAAAGGAGGTCTGGAGATCAGTACAGTGAACACGTAAGTCAGTAGAAACATCATGCATATGCAAATATCAGAAACAAAACGTCAGAAGCGATGTGAGCGTACGCAAAACGCGTGATGTCGGCGCGCGCTGCTCAACAGTAGAATAAAATGAAGGACGGAGACGCAATTCAGCATATTCGCTGCAAGTGCCAGTGAGTCAGTTCGTGAAATATGGCTAGATGAAATCACCTGGACGACTTCACACGTGGAAGGATGATCGAAAAACTGAAGGAGGGGGGTACTGTCACCAGTGTAGCTGCAGAGTTCGGAATCAACAAAAGTGTTGTTTCGCGCGCTTGGAAAGCGTTCCAAACCACAGGTACAGCTGTTAGAAAGGTTGGTGGTGGCCGCCCGAGGACGACAACTGCAGGGGATGACCGATATCATCCTGCAGGCGAAAAGAGGTCGACAGCAGTCAGCAAGCACCATTGCTCAGAAACTCTGTACAGCAACGGGTTGACAAGTGTCGCGGTTTACTGTGGCCAAACGCTTTCACAAAGGGGGCCTGTTCGCCCGCCGTCCAGAACGCTGCCTCCCGTTGAAAGTTGGCTACCGAAGCCACCATTTACAATGGGCCAGAGAGCACAAAAACTGGACAACTGATCAATGGAGCCGTGTCCTCTTTACGGATGAGAGTCGGTTCAGTACCAGAAGCGATTCTCAACGCATTTTGATTTGGAGAGAGATCGGGACCCGGTTTTATCCCAGTAACATCAAGGAAAGACACCGTTTCGGTGGTCCTGGAGTTCTTGTCTGGGGAGGCATTATGCTGAACGGGCGAACTGAGCTTCACATTTTCGACAGAGGGTCTGTAACCGGGGATGGCTATTGTGAGGAGACACTTCTTCCCCATGTGCGTCATTTCCGAGGTGCCATTGGCCAAGACTTCATTTTTGTGGATGATAATGCACGGCCACATCGCACTCTTGCTGTTGAGGAGCTGCTGGAAAGTGAAGATATCACTCGAATGGATTGACCAGCGTGCTCCCCAGATTTAAATCCCATCGAACATGTGTGGGATGCTTTGGGGAGACGTATTGCCACACGCTTACATCATCCGGAGAACAACCAACAACTCAAACAGATGTTGATTGAGGAATGGGCACTCCTACCTCAAGAAATGTTGCACCAGCTGGTTCTGAGTATGCGGAGACGGTGCTAAGCAACCATTGTAGTAAGGGGAGGGCATATACCATATTAAGGAACATCATCATTGTTGTTCTTCCTGTTGGATAGACAATCATGAGTCACGATATTATGCTTTCAATAAAGCTTGTTTTTGTTTGATTCCATACCGTATGCGTTGTATTCCTTTTTCAGCGCCGATGCTTTCGTCATCCTTTACGTACATAATACTCTCCCTCATTTCAAAATTTCATGTCTCTCAGATGATTTTTCGTGAAGTTATAGCAATAAACCCACCTGTTGCTTAAGTTTTGCACACCAGTGTATTAGCAGCCAAACTGTGAGTTGATTCTATTTAAAAATCCAGTAAAAGAAGCAGGCAAAACGAAAATGAACGGTGAACAAAAAAGCGTAAGAAATGGGAGATAAAATAATTGACTAAAATGAGATTCTTGTAAAAGTACACGTGTCACAAATGTCATGTCAACTATAAGTACATTGATCAGGGGGTATTCACCCCTCCACCTCCATAGACCAACAAATTTTAATTTTTATCGTAGAGATTATACTTCGGTGTTTTCAAAAAGTGTTTATTAGAATGTATAAACCCTACCCCCCCCCCATAAGAGAGGTTTCTCTTATGGGGTAACAGTATTCTGTTTATATATTCATATCTCTAGCAATTTTTTTTCTTATTTTACTGACATAATATTTTTGTGTGCACCATACATATCCATACATTTATAAAAAGAATACTAAAATCCTCATTTTTTCAATTTTTTTTGCTTAATTTGCGTCGGAAAAAAAGCACTATGCCGGCGTTTCAGGGTGTAGAAAGATTTTCGAGTATTAAAAATGTATCGATGAATGTATCTTACAACACCTATAGTACCCTCATAATTACCGTCACGAGCCTTTGTTCAGCGACATTAGAGTCAGATTCATGAACATAGGTTTTGATTTCATCATAGAGTCGTGAAGATTTTTGAGAGAGCTGCTAAATACTTTATTTAATTTAATCCAACACATCAAATTTTTATGGCCTTCCCCTTTCATTTCCACTTGAATCAAACTCTTTAAGAATGTCCTAATCTTGCAGCCTATCCTCTAGAATCTTCATTTCAATCCATAACCCAAAGTTTCGAACTCTTACCATATCAATTCAGTCGACCCAAATCAAATTTTCAAAGACAAAAGTTGCTTCCAATCAATATTTTTTTAATCCGGGCATTTTAGAATAGAAAAAATGCATTGAATTAAAGAATCTCCTTATATATGTGCACCATCAATGTTCATTACGCTTACTTTTTTAATTAGGATTTGACACACTTTTAGTACTTCACTTTCTAAAACCTCTTTTGTCAAAAACGTAAAATCTGATATAATTAAAAGAAAAAATACTTTTGCAAATCCACAATTATAAAAGACATTTCTCTGAAAAATCAATAAGATTATGCACTTTGAATAAAATTTTCCATTTTGGCATAAAACGAATAACTAATAAAGATACAGAATTCTTTTAATGTAGAATAAGTATTCGGTTCGGGAAAAATGACAACAAAAATAAAACGTCTTAAGAGTTTCTGTCTTTATAAATTCTTGATTTAACATAAATCTAATCAAAGCGAAGAACCATTCTGCAACATTTGCAAAAGTCGCTTATAAAAAAAGTGGTTTTTCTTCAAGGACTTTGACCTTTTCAATGCTTAAATATTTGACTGTAACAAAAGAAAATATTAAATCCTTCAAAAAAAATGTGATACAGCATGGAATAAAATCCTTAAAACTCCTTTTCTCATTTAAAAAATTTCAATAACTAAACTCTTTTGAAAAATAATATGCTAATGATAGTACTCGCAGTATTATAACTCCTAGAAGTAACAAATCAAAGTAACAAATTGTTGTTGCTTTGATCTAGGAAACACACAAACGCACATTTTTTAAATTATCAACACATTATTATGATACTCGATTGAGTTGAAAATGTCATTTTCGATCAAAAATTACATTTTGAATATATTTTTACCATTTTGAAACTCATATAATTAGATTTCGAAATCTGTCTTCTTGTGCAATAAACAGAAAAAGTTGCAAGTGTTTCAAAAATCTTCCAATATAAACCTTTTAGAAATTTTAAGCGCGTCTCTCCCATGAGAGGATATCTCTAACATGATATCTCACGGAGATACTACTAGGAGATTTCACGCAATTAGTCTTAGCTAGGAATTTATCTGAATACTTAGAGAAATTGGGAATAATTTTTAGCGACCCTATACTTGGATTTCCATATAAAACACATTAAAAAGTCGAAAATTTCTAATTTGTCACTCCGATTGGCTATAACTTCCGATTCAATAGAAATAGTTTAGATTTTGTTGCATTCTTCAGAATTATATTTCAAAAATGTGTTACAATATCTGTTGGAAAATATAGAATTTGCTCTTTGAAGAAATTCCAAAATGTCTTTATTCAATTTTCTTCATTTGCAGAAATTCTAAAACTTGATTACAATTTGTTTAAAAAATTTTTAAGTAGTTGCACATATATTATATTTCTAAAGGCATTTTTTTATTAATTATTGCGCATAAAAGTAAAACAAAAAATGCAAAAATAATAAGATTTCTTAGAAAATTGAAAAAGATCTAGCATTATCAGATATTTTAAAACATTTATTCCAAAATTTTCCAAGAAGTTTATTTAGTATGTCAACTTGTAAGTGAATTTGATATATTTTATTTTGATTCTGTGTGCTTATTACAGTTACTCAGTTCTTAAGTAATTTTTCTTTGAAAAATCTTAATTGAAAAAAATGAAAACTTGTTGAAAAGTATTTTCATAAATCTGCGAACAATTGGAAATGTTTTCTTTATGCTGAACTTAGAAATAAAAGAGTGTCATTCACAAAATAGAGTTTTTCAATTATTCAATCTTCTTACTTTTTCAGAACTGCCATTTATTATCTTTTCTAGACATATTAAAATGGGTATTAGAAAAACACAACAATATATGTTTACTTTTTGGCATGTTAATACTTTTTAAAATACAAAAGGAATGTGAAAATTTAAGCATATAATACTAGTTGGAAAGAAAAAGTCAATTCACATCAAATCTGAAATATTTCCCCTTTTATTAGGATGTGCTGAAACATTTGCATTATAGAATGAAGGGAGTATTAAAAAAACTTATCTGATAGAGCCAAACAGTGTTGTAATTTAGAACTGTGTACTAGCTTAGCTCTTGAAAAATGACATCTGCTGTTAAAAAGCATTCGTATTCTCTTTAAATGGAAAAAATAACGAAACAAAAACATGAGCTGCCGAAACAAAAAAAATAATACCACTTCATTGGCTATATATAAGAAGATTCTTTAAAAAAATTATTCCTTTTATCTGATCTTAAAATAACGTACAAGATGCTCTAAACATTTTTAAAGCCTAAAATGTTTTGAAAATACCTTTAAAATAACATTACATGTCGACGAGTTGATTAATTTGAAACAATGATCATATAGAAGTATTTTAAAAAAGGCTTCTCTACATTATACAAACCCTAAAAAGAAAATATAAATCTATTATCCGAGGAAGATACATTTGAACACCAATCATACAAGGTATTGTATAGATTGGTTTCCTTCTTCGAGAGTGTAATGAAGTATATAGAGTACCTAAAAATTAAAAAGAATAAAAAATTCTTAGAAATTTATCAACAGAGTTAATTAAGTATGGAATAAAGCTTTGCAATAGAGATAATTAAATAATAAAATTAAAAATTTTATTCATGTTTAAAATATTTTTATAGGTGTGGCGTGGGTGGTTTTTCATTTTCTTTTTCCAAATGAAAAAGTACCATGGGATCCTAATTATAATTTACTTTAGTTGAATCTTACATTTTAAAAAACCAAGATATCAAACTCAATTTTTTTTTCTTTTCTTTCATTTATTAAGAAATATATTTCAGTAGCTAAATAATTTTATTTAAACAGAATAAGGTGTGAAACATTACTCGGTATTTTTATTTAAAAAACTTTCTATATTATAGTATCTGAATAAAGCAACTAGTTTTGTTCACTGAGAAACAAACAAATTTACTCGCTTTTTTACGACTAATATGATTTTTTTTTTTTTTTGTCATTTTAATTCTCCCAGATTAAACAAGTTTTGCTGCTAATGCTGTTTCACAAAGACACACTCCTTGAGCAACCTGTTATGTTTTTCTCATTTCACTCACAAATTAATTGCACATTTATTTGTGTGTGTAACATTTCTCTTGCATCTTAACTACTATCTTTACATTTAACAGTTATTATAGCAATGAAATAATACCCAATATAAAATAAATTGTGAATTGTTTCGTTTTTTCTCCAAATCTATTTTCTTTTTTAAAAAAAAACAGATTTCATGAGGGATATTCTTTCAGCATTTTTTTGTTAAGAAAAACAAATAAATTAACGTGAGAAAAATAATATTGAAAATTTTATTTTTAATAAAAGAATTAGAACTCTCAGGCTAGAAACTTGGAAAAATAAACGTCTAAATTAGCTTAAAACTATTTATTTTGCTAGAAATTCAATTCGATCTGGCCATGCAATGTTCCGGTGCAATTTACACCCTAACTTATTGATTTCAGTATTCTGGATATATTGAGTCTGTTAGAAATAGCTTTGTAGTAAAGGAACTTCCATTCCAGCAAGAGAAATTGAAAAATGAAGCTGAGCACAAGGCAAATTTAGCTTGGAATTCCTGCTTCCGCTTCGGAACTCTTCCTAGTTAAATCGATAACGTCCGCTTTTGGGATTCGTAAAACCGTGATCGTCGGAATAGAAGTTGATTTCCTTTTCCACGTTTCACTACACTTTCTCCAAAAGCCCCAAATGTGTTGGAACGATCTTATTTCTTCTTCTGATTAAAAGTTTAAAGCCTTCAGCCAAACGGAAATTATTATCGGTTACTTTATTTTCCAATTTTGTGAATTATTCGCTTTTAGTCATGCTGTTCGAATGAGTTCAAGAAGAGGATTTGCTTTTCCTCGGATTTTGTAAATGTCGTTAATAATATTGAATTAGTTAATGGAAGTAAATATTATAACATTGTGCTTCTCCTCGTCTATCAGAAACTTTTGAAATCTGGTAGGACTCACGTCGCACTATTAACCTACACGAGGACTTAGGGCAGGGATGGCGAACCAGTGGCACGCGTGCCATTGATGGCACGAGACAATATTTTTGGCACGCCAGTAATCAAAATTGCTTGCATTTTATTTCAAAATTTCAAAGTTCACTCTGAAGTATTACGAACAAACGCGAGTGATCGGGGGTGGGGAGCACACTCGTTTGTTATTGCCTTTCTTTAGTTAAGTCGCAGACTACCATTGCTTATGAGGTAAAGTTTGTCTACGCATAGCAGTTTCATTGACACAACTGTATTTTAAAGTTTATCTGTGTTATATTTACGATTTTTAACTGTTATTTAACATGGCTAGTTCATCAAAAGAACAATAAGTGCAAGACAGTAAGTGTAATAGAGAATTTCAAAATTTGGTGGACCTAGAAACATAGCATTATTAGTAAAGGCGACAAAGCGGTGTGTGTTTTATATTCTGGAATAGTGGTATGCAGAAATGCTCAAATTCAGCATGTATTCTACAAAAAGTATAACTTCTTACACACAATCCTAATATAACTTATTTATATCATCCACACAAATTTCAACATCAGAAATCACACTAATGTTACTTACGTTATTTGAATGACACGTATAGTTATAATATTTATAACTATACAGTACAAAAAGTATTTTTTCGTGGTAAATAGTTTTGTGTTGTTAGTATTTAGTTTAATTATTTTCCCAATAATTATACAAGTCAAAAGGGCACGTTTGAAGGCACGTCTTTACCTTATTAAACACTTCTTTAGAAAAAATGGCACGTTGATCCATAAAGGTTCGCCACCCCTGGTTTAGGGTGACGTCATTTTAATCCATGTTCAAGGGGTGACACCTGATCTGCTCTTCTAACTTCCGCACCACACCAACGGGAGGCCTCGAAGTACTTGACGTGCATCGGCCTTCTCTGCAAGGTGGGTCTTCAGCGGTATTAAGCTTCAACTCGTGATGCACTAGAAACGAGTTACTTGGACTACTAGGTCTTCTTGATTCGAATATCACTTATGCTCACTTTCCACGTTTTTCAAAACTTCTTTGATTAGACTGTAAAATAAAATAATCAAGAAAAGGATTTTACTTAAATATTTCTTACGGTGATTTATTTGGCTTTTACTATGCGTCCTCTCGGTATCTGCGTAACTAAGGGCCCGAATTGGCGGTCGAAAGTGTTCCTTTCGAGTCGTGGGTTCAAATTGGGATGCCACAAAGACCCGCCGTTTGGAAGGGTTTGATGCACTTTAAATCTGTCATGGCTCTAAGTCCTCACATTGGAGGGGGGGGGGGGGGCCAGATCAGTTCTCGTCCTCGTCACTTGACCGGAGTTCAAAATAGTGAGGATTGTCCCCAAAAGATATTGTTTAGCTTCTGAGTGCGATACTAATATACATTCAACCAATCTAGTGGCCGTGGTAGCCGAGTGGTATAGGTATCGGATCGTGGCATGCCTTGTCACGAGTTCGAGCCCAGTACCACTAAAGATCCGCCATGTAGGGCAGCGATGCACGTTAAATCTGTCGAGAGCTGAAACGTCCTCCCGTTGGTGTAGTGTGGTAGTTAGGAGAGGGGGTGCCAGCTCAGGTGTCGTCCACGTCACTTGACCATGGTTCAAAATGACGTGGTCCGTCGCCAAAAGCCCTCGTGTAGCTGAACAGTGTGACGTTAATATTCAATCAATCAACCTAACTAGTTTTACCATAGTTTTTTTTAACTGCTTAATTTGTGCCACAACCAATTATATTAGAAGTGATAACAAAACTTTGTGATGGATAATTTATTTCATTTGTATCTAGTCAAAAATTTGATGCACTAACTATTGTTTCCTTTGATCTAAAATAAATTCGAATAAAATGAAATGATACAAAATAGCGAACTAAAAGAGAAAGCTTCACAAATATTTCACAAAACTTCTTTTCATTATAGCCTCACTATTTTTTTTTATACCGTATTGTTGCAAATGTAATAAATAAGCCTTTTATCATATTGTTATAAACTTTATAATTGTTATAACTTTTTAATGGAAACATTACAAAATAAGAATAAGAATTCATTACAAATGTATGCTTATAAATGCATCAAAAAATTAAATAGCGTTATTTTAAATTAATTTATTTAACGGAATTGAACTTCTTTATGCGCCAAAAACTGTTGTAATTACACCTATCAGAAATTAGAGAAAGAATTCAATTTCTAAAATATAGCAGAAATATAAGAGGTTACTTTGAATTATTTTGCAAGAAAAGTCTTCGAGTTTTACAAAATGTGGACGTTTGTTTCCATCCATCTCAATGCACACATCTGGACGAGGCTTCGTTTTCTCCCTCGCGTCCATTTCCACTTGAAATTATCACTGTGTGTTGCTTTCTTTCTTATCTTAACTTCATCAGTAAAAGATGATGTATTCTTCTTTCATTATCTCTACAGGAAAACAATCACATTCGTTCAAATCAGAGCTCATGGATAATACAAGGGTGTGGATAGTAATCTGTGCTTCTTAAGTTTTACCAAGATCAATATTATTTTATACGAAATATCAACATAAAAATTTTCAAAACTTTGCAATTACTTTACAAAAGTAGCTTAAAACTTCCTTGGAGAGAGCCATCATGCTATAAAACAATTAATAAGTAAATTCGGGAAACGTTTAGAATTTTTTTTAGTTTAAAAATTTAAAAATATAAATATGTAGACATTCAGAGTTAAAAATATAAAATTTATATAGTTACTGGTTAAAAGAATCCATGCAAAAGAAAAATCTTAATATTTTAAGAATCATTTTAGACAAAATAATCTTTCAGACGTAAATAAGTAGAATTTATTTATTAAATTTTTTTTAAAAATGTAAAAATTAAAGGCGTTTAGAATTTCAACAATCTTTCCTGAACAACATTACTGCCAAAAGGATTTCATAACTTCAGTAATTGCTCGTAATCTAAAGTTTTAATATCTTATTTTATGTAATGTATTATTTATCACTCAATGAATTTAGTTTATAAAATTTCAAATTTAAAGTTGGTTGTCTGAACCATCACATACATCATTTACGAAAATCTGAATAAAATTAGTCTCGTTGATTAATATGAAAAGTAAACTTATAATAAAAAAATATCTAATTTATCATAAAATGTGAAACTTCTGTGATATGTCAACAGTTTGAGACATATCTTGCAGATTTTAAATACACGTATCTTTTTTAAACAGTATCTAATTTTCTAAATTCAGTAATTTCGTTCCCATTCCCTAAAATAATAAACTTCAAGAACAATCATGAAATTTTTTCTAAAAAATATATTGAAGAGTTTAATAAATTTCTGCAGGCTCAAGGGATTAAACTCTTAAATGTCTTTCTAAATCCTCAATGAAAAACTCTCTTGGCTTATCAAATTATTTAAAA
Organism: Trichonephila inaurata madagascariensis; assembly: GCA_019973955.1. NCBI lineage: Eukaryota > Metazoa > Arthropoda > Arachnida > Araneae > Nephilidae > Trichonephila > Trichonephila inaurata. The sequence goes on along the minus strand of BMAV01022168.1, from coordinate 105,772 downwards.
TATAAAAATTCAATTACTTTATCGATTTGCTTTTTTGGAAGAACTTATTTAAAAAAATCTGAAACATTTAAATTTCGATTACTTTGAATTAAAAAATATACGCTTTGATAAAATAGAAGATAAAAACTTAATGAAACACAAAACTGCACCCTTTCATGTCTTATTTTATTTTAAGAAGCTGAATTTGAATGTACCTTTCTGAAATAAAAGGAAATATTTCTTAATCGGGTATTTTTTTAGTTAAATGAAAAACTATTGAGGAACATTGATTTTTCAGACTATTAATTTACGAAATGCTAACGAATACATAAACTACGGATTAGCTGAACTATATTAAGCAACATCAAAAAAATGTTTCAAAAATATTTTACTTCATATCATTAATTTGATTTATTACAACTTGTGTATTTAGTTATTTATTATAATGAAAATAAGCTTCTCAGAATATGTGTGAATTTCAAGAAACCATAGTTTTAAAAAAATGCTAGCAAAAACTACATTATTATAATAATTAAGACTAAAATTATAGTAGAATTAATAAGACTAAAATAATTAGAGCCTTTTAAATTATTTATTGTCCAGTTCTTTAATGAGTTAAAAAATTTCTAATTAAAACTGACTGACATTTTCTCTCGAATTTCATTACAATAATTCATTTATGTTTTCTAGAAATTTATTCATAAGGTTTCGTACTTTTTGCGCCTTTTATATGAACAATTTGCACTAGAAACTGAATAAATGAAATTAAAGTATTTGTTCTCTATTAAGAGCTTAGGAAAATTTGGGCTTTGAAATGTAAATAAATGATACATATTTACTTTTGTTCGTTCCTGACATTACAAATTACTCCATTATGTGAATATAAAATACTTTTATTCGTTCATTCATTTCAATAGCTTCACAAAATCGAGCCACTGAGAAACACCTTCACATTTAGAAATTTTCAATTGACTGTTGCCTAGAAGATATTGAAAAGCTCGAGTTTGTGTATCTAGCTATAATTGTATTTTTCCTTAAGGGGGAAGGGGTGGAAAGTATTCTAAATATATATATATATATATATATATATATATATATATATATATTTTATACTAAATGAAATCTACAGATTCTTTCGCTAGTGATATTAAATTCATTATAAAGGGCAAAATGTGAGGCATCTTGTTTATTTAACCTTTCTCTTACTTTTGGAAGGCATTTTGTTTGTATGCTAATATAATATATTTACGTATTCTTTACAATAACGCATTTTGTTTTCCCAAAGAAGATGATAAAAGAGTTATTGGGAGGACAACATAAAATTTATTTTCCTACTTTTTCAGGATAATACAGTAATTATTCATTGTATTTTACCGTAGAATCATCAACAACACACAAAACAATTATAATATACTAACTGTTTCATTTTGGTAGCTTATTCTAAATTTGTATCATAAAGCCTTAGATAAATTATTGACTCAGGTACTTTTCTTTTGTGCAAAAAGTTCTAATAGAGTTTTTATAAATACAAACAGTTTTCTATCCTTAATTTTCCATAAAATATTTAACTTTGTAGATGATGATGATGATCCGTTTGAAGATAGTTACTATAAATGCAATATATATATATATATCTTATGATACAGTCTTTACTACACTAATTAATATTGATAAGCGTTACATTTATTTTAATATTATCTCTTTTTTAAGAGAGCTTGGTAAGTGCTTCTAACTTTAAAAAAATGCATTGACATGTTATTTACATCTCACCACGCCAGCATTTACAGAGCTTATAAACCATGACTCTCTTCTTTTCATTTTGTACAAGCTAAATTACCTTGATATTGTATGCACTGAAAAAACCCATAAGGTTTTCTCATAAATTATATTTAACCAAAGATTTCGGCTTGAATTTCAAACGTTTCTAAACTTCTTAAACATCCGATAGACGTATAAAATGCTGATAATTTCTTTCAAAATGGATTCCTCAATCCCTCAATTGAATAAAACTGTTTTAATAGCACTGTCATGAAAATAAAAAGAGATTCGAATCGAATTTCCACTGAAAGACAAAGTGACAATTTCTTTCCAAACTCCATACCTTCCAGAGAACAGGCTTCGCACATACAAAACTTTGTAACTCATATTGCAAAGAAGCAACATTTTTAGATTTTAAGATTCTTTTCTGGATGTAAAGAAGCTGTGACCTTTTGTTATTGGAGCTTCTCCTTTGTGATTTTCCTTTTGTCGACTTTCAAATGGTATCCCGGGTTGCCTTTCAATACACAATATTTTTTTCGAAGTGTGGCCGTGAAACTCCTTCTGTGTGGAACTGGGGTGCCTTCAATTGGATTAGTCGCAGTGCGTGGTTCGGAGAGAGCTTCTTTATTAGAGGCGACCGCTTTCTTAGTTTTCTCTTTTCAAATTCACTCGCAATGAAAGTTAAGGGAAACTGTCTTTTGTTCACTTTATGCCTTGCTTTTTCCACTTACAGCGAAACTTTAGATTGATTTCAATGGAACTCTTATTGTTTTGTTTTTGTAAACTAAATTTCAGCTTATAAATTCATTTGGGAGATGATCCAACATAAATTTTACTCAGCTTAAAATGGTTAGTTAGCTTTGTTTACATATTGAAAAAGGAGTTAATTGAAGTAATACCTAACTATTTCAACAGTGAGATAAAACTTTTTTTTAATGATGCACTCAAAGGGAACTTTAAAATTTTAACCTGATAGAAAAGACCCAATTATTTACTTTAACTTATGCATTAACAGGAGCTTCTAATCACACTGTTCAACTGAAAGGCCGAATTTGCTTTTTTGTAATAGTTAAATACATTAACAAAAGAAATAAAGTATTTAAAAGTATATGAAATATATAATAAATAATTATAGCTAGCTGCATGCCCGACGTTGCACAGGCTTTCTTGACTGTATAAATTTTCCCTTACCCTTTCAATATCAGCACTTGCGGGGTGGGTGTAATTTCTATATTAATAGGCCGTTAAAATTTCCTTTTTCGAAATTTCTTCGACTTCTTTACCCAATCGGACGGGTTTCTTTTCCTTTCGATTAGCCCGGCATTGCACGGGCTTTTGCCAAGTGTATAACTTTATTTCCATGGGAATTTGCCCTTTCCCTCTCGTGAATCAGAACATACACACATTTCTGTGTGTGTATGAGGTCGATGTGAGTGTGATTTCTATAATTCTGTCATTAAAATTTCCCTTTTCCAGATTTATGTTCGACTTATTTTCCTTTCCAGATAGGTTTCTTTTCCCTCCATTAAGCCCGGCGTTACACGAACATTATCGAGCATAAAATATTTTCCTCTTTTTCCACAGGAATAAGATCTTCCTCCAAATTTCTATTTTCAATTAATGATTTACAAAACACAATATTGATTTAGTTAATGAAACATTAATTTAAAGCAATAAAGAAAACTTTTCTGATGTAATATATTACAAAAACTAAGCGTATATTCATTATTTCAACAATAAATACTTTCTTAGAATCTAAAATAATGAAACATATCTGAAATTTTCAGTTACCAATCACATACCATTGGCATAAAAATGTCTCAAAAAACTAATTTAGTTTTATCCAGAAGAAAACAGATAGTGTAGGATTTTATTTTAAAATAATTAATTTAATAAAGAATAATAGAAAACAATACAGTTTTTTTTAATTTATTAATGTAAATCTATTATCATTTAATAATGATTTAAGAAGTCATTACCACTAGCTATTACAACGACTGCTTATTTCTGGAAATTTGAACGTTCGATTAAAAATACGTAACTATAAAGAAAGTACCGTGGGGAAAAAGAGCCTAGAAATTTATTTATTCACTGTGTTAAAAACATTTAAAAAATAATACTATCTGATAAAAGCAGAAACATTTCAATATTTGTTTTCTTATATTTTCAAGATTGTTGATTATAAATGGTTTCTTTCAATATGTATATTATACAAAAAAAATGTATATTATGCAAAAAAATGTATAGTATACAAAGAAATGTATATTATGCAAAGAAATGTATATTATACAAAACTATTCATAATATAACAAAAAAATTTTCTTCTTAGAATTTAAAATAAAATAAACTTGTTTAGAAATATTCACGCGTTTACCAATTAATCGTTACATACCGTTTGCAAAAAAATGGCACTAAAAACGAAAATTTAGTTTATTTGAAATCCATCGCAAAAACGGCAAAAAAAGCGGGGGGGGGGGGGGAAGGAAGGTTGCCGAATTGTCTTCCCTCGCATGCGCCATATGCTTTTGGTGATTTTGGCAATTTTTTCATTAATTTTTTTTTATTTGTAAAATAGTTATCATGTATAAATAGTTATAAAGTTATTATGTATGAAATTGTTGTGTAAATACTTTATGTGTGAAAAAAGACAGAAAAATAGAAATTTTTAAAGGAATTTTACTATATTCCGTTTCAGATTAAAAGCCAAAAGAGCTAAGTCATGAACATTTGTTTGGCTCAAAAACTGGTTTTCGACGTCAACTACGCCATTCGCTTAGCATAAACGTAGTTGGCATTTTTTTTTTTTTTTTTTTTAAATTTTTCTTTTTTTTTTCGGGGCTTAGTTTTTAAGTTGAAGTTTCCGAATTTCATACATCGATAGCAAACAACGGTAATTCTTGAGCAAAAAATGTGAGAAAAATATTACATTTATGAATTCTAAAAAAATGTCTATTAGACGAAAAACAGAAAAACTTTTTTAAAAATCAGTAATTTTTTAGAAAATTTTTCAATTTTTTTTAATCAAAACACGGATGATAATGTTTGACACTCGGAAAAAAGTTTGGTGTGTTTATTTTTATAAATGATGAAGTTATTAAATATTTCATTAAAATTTTGAGTACTTTTTGAAAAATCGTAAAAAAAAGTGTTCAGCATTTAGTTTTTTGAATTACTGTTTCTGAAAGAGAAAAGTATAAACTTCTTAGTACAAAGTGTTGATTCATTACAAATGTAAGAATACATACAGAACGATTGAAAAATTCATTTCATAAAAACGTGTCGAAATTGACTCATTTCAGAAAAAAATCGTAAAAAAATGCTAAATATCCTTATTTTGTGAACAAAAACTATACCGTATCGTGGCGGAATAAGCGATCTTTCTGATTCAGGAATTTTTTTTTTTGTCTGAATGTGATAAAGATTAAATGATTGTTTTAAAAACTACGGAAAAATCGAAAATCTTTCCCACTGTCTTCGCTTAGCGTGTTTGCCGAGTAAACACCACACAGGGGTAAATCATTTATGTATATTTTAAGGTTTTTAATTAATAACTTTTAACTAATTGCAATATCGGAATTTAAGTGGTCAAAATGGTTTTCTCTGATCATCTCCCGTCTTTTGGTACCTCCGGCGCGTTTCTGTGTTTAGCGGTTCGTGAGAAAAGATAGCCTTACATACATAAATATCTACATAGATACTCTTTGTTTACCTACGAATTTTAATTGTGTAACACTTATAAAAGTTTTAATGAACTCTCTTAAAAGAAAGTATATGAAGGATGACAACAGTCTTTTACGCTATTAGAATACATACGTAGGAAAAATACTTCTAACCAAATTGTAGTTTTTCGAAGTATATTTTTTTTATTTAGAATATGCATCTGGAAAGGTCCTTTTCAAGCGCTGCTGGCTAAAAAAGAATAACAGAGAAGCCAAAATTCCATTACATATCATTGCAAAAAATAGTATTGTTATATAAAATTTCCCTATTTTCCCAAATGGAAAAATATCTATTACTGAAAACATGCTGATTTGGTTATATCATTCATAAATGTGACAATAATTGCACTTTATATTTAGTTTACATTTCTCAATGAAATAAAGTATGTTTATTAAAAAACAGTCTTAGCAACTAGCAATTGAGAATAAAAATTAACCGAGCTTTTTATGTTTTTTCCCGCGCAATTTTTTGGACTGTCTTCATTTATTGTTAACAAATAGGAATCAGCTCAGTATCATAGACTTAGATAGAATTATGCCTCATTATTAATGTTAGCTCAAGTGTTTGTAATAACTAAATTTTCAAACATATAGTAAATAAACAATTTTGTGCTTTAAGGGTGAGTATGCATACGAAAGTAGCACGCTTTGTTGAAACAACGAGTTTCCATGGATCAATTGGAAAGTAACGAACTTCCAATTGTCAGCTTCTAGTGCATGCTGGAGACTCGGGAGCAAGAAGGAAACCTCAAACGACGCCTTCCCGAACTCCCTTTGCGCTCGTGAAACAACCGATAGACAGTGGTTCACCAAGAATGGATCGCAAGCACTTTGCGAACGGTTTGCTTGCTGTTGTAAATGCAGCCTTAATACGTTAAGTAATATATCCATTGGATTTATAAGTCAGTGCTTCTCAAATTTTCAATATTTGCGACCCTATTTTTCAATCATAATTTTCTTCACTCATTACTACAGTGCTGTTTTGCTCTGACACAGTTCGAGAATTGGGGAAATTTCCCTCATAATATTGCACATGTTTACAAGTTTCAAGAATAAAAAAAACTCCTTGCATAGATATAACAAGAGTCCTAACGATCGCGATCTATTTCTTCTGATTTGATTATATATGTAGCGTAAGAAATTTCAAGCAAAAAATTTTGGAATGGCTAGGATTTCCCCATTATCTTGATGAGGATGTATTAAATATGTTTAAGGAAATTCAGTAATTTTCTCCCTTTTTATTATGAAGTGATTAAATTGTTAAGTGTTACCCTGAAAAGGTAATATAAGATTGATATTTACTCTATCAGTTGAAATTACATTTTCCGATATAAGATCTCTTTAACAAAAAATTAGAGATTCTTATTGACGGAACTGAAAACATACAATTAAAACTATTAGAATTTCTGGTAAAAAGAAACAGAAATCGAAATGTTTCTAAAGAAATCTCAAAAGGTAAAAATTAATTTCAAAAGAGGGAACTCCCTTATTTGAGGATTATTAGAATTAATAATAAGCCTATGCATATAGTATGAAAAATGTAAGAAAGTATTTGTTATTAATAATTAATTTATTAATTAATGCGAATTATTTATTCAATAATTTATTTCTTACAATTTTTTGTTCCCGACAACTGACAAAATCAAAAGAGTATGTTTGGCGCCGTATTGGGTTATGAAGTTATGATAAGAGAATGGTGGATTTTCAACCCTGGATCCCATCCTCCTTGAGAAATTCTGTGTGCGCCACTGATGTGCACTAAGAATGTAATATTTTGATAAATTATCGTTTCAATAAACGTATTTCTCTTTGTGAAAAAAGGAGTTAAACATATTCATTTTTCCATTTATTGGAGCTTAATCATGTTAAGTAAGCTAGTTCTTATTAATAATACAGTCCCTTTAAACACGGCATTGATCAGGAATTTTAGGTCTCACAAAATTTAATATCCTCATGAACGAGCTATTTTGAAATCTTAATGGACTAAAAAGGTAGCTTTGAACTTTTTTCACATTTCAACGAAATGATTCATTGATTTCCCTCGTGATGAGCTTCAGTGTAATTAGATTGTATTTCTTGCCGAATTTTTTACAGTTTTTCTATAAAAGCTATTCAAAGCTTCTGTAAATATTTTTACTGTTAGAGAATAAGTTAATTTTGACGGGGAAAACAATAATGTTTTCAACTGAAATAATCCAAATTTTAAGTAATGTAGAAGTGAAATGATAAATATAACTTATGAATCTTATCTTATGATCTATGAGTCTTAAAATACTTACTGTAGTAAAGTACTTTAGTATAATGTTTTCTATAGTAAATGATGTACTATCAGGGACGTCCAACTGGGCCCGAGCCCAGAGCTTCAAAGAAATCTCGACAGTCACAATAAGTCACTTCAATCGTTAAATGTTATTCCCGGACATATTATCTGAAAAACTAGGAATTTATTACAACTGGCAACAATGATAAGATTGCATAATCATGTCATGTCCATTATCCGTGCCAAGGCCTAGGTCTACCCCACCATGTACCATCATGATTCATTTAGTTCAAAGGTGGGTTTGTGACGTTATGAGTCACGCCAATTTATTTGTTATAGGTTACCGTTTGTGCAAGTATTTGACGATAGTGTGTGATATACACTATTTATTTAAAAGGGTCGTAGGTGGGTCTTTCTCTTACATAGGAGCCCAGGGCCTCAAAAGTCTTAAGATGTCCCTATGTATTACAGAAAAATATATTTGGATTTAAATGTTACGTATCTAGATTTATGAAACGTGAGATTTACTTTGTGTCGAAAATCTAGTAGATATATGTCTTAGTTTAAAAAATTAAATTATTCTACATTTGTCTTAAAATGTTTTTGAGATTATAGAAAAATATTAGAATTAGCAGATAAAAGAGAGAGAAAATACAAGATATATATATTGAAATAGCAACAATTATCAGCTTGCTTCGTTTTGATTCATCTTGAAATGATGATTTCTAGGTAAAATATAATGAAACCATCTTCGCTTCTCTCATGTAATAGTTATTCGAATGGTGTCTTTTTTTTTTGTTTTTTTTAACCATGAAACGCAATTCATGATGGAATTTTGGAATAATTTTTAAGGGTGCAAAACTCATTCTCCCTAGAAATATAATCTGAAACAAAGTGAAACTCAAATTTATTTTTTAATATTAAATATAAGAATATTTGAACAGTTTTGAATAGAATTATGTTACAAAGTAGTAAATATTAGAAATAATTTAAAAACTCAGTTTGAAGAAAACTCGATGCCGAATGTTTCCTGCACTTGTTTTTGTCCAACCGATGGAGACATACATCTTTTTCTATCTCTTTTAGAAGGTTCTTATCCTTCTTAAAAAACTAGTCTTTGAATGAAAATGAAAGTATTTGCTGGAGAAAAGTAGAAGTAGAAATTAAATAAAGAAAACTTGAAATAGAATTTCCTTTGAGTATTTTATTTACAATATAGGCATGTCCAAAACATATTTGAGATTATTATGAATATGAGAATATCAAAGAAATTTAAAATAATCAAAAAAGGAGCTTTGTTTTAAAAAAAATAAAATATTTCTTTCTCTAAACAAAAAAGAGAAATTTGTATTAAATAATCCTCTCTCTCTCACATTAGTCAAATGACCATTAAAGACTCAAACATATTATCAACCATCAACCAAATAATTAAAAGAAAAGAGCATCTTTTCTCTCATGATCTCATTCAAAAACTGAATAATCAAGCTAACTTAATTTTGCCCAATGAATGAAATTATATTTCAAGAACATAAACTTACATTTCATACCGATTGAAACTATAACAGCTGTAGAATTCCATCCAATATCTTAATTCATTTCATTGTCTTATTATAATTACATGGAGCCTTTCAATTTTGTACTTCTCTAAAAACAGTCTTATATTTTTAAATAACAATCACTATATTTAAAAAAGACTATGCAATATTGTCTTATATCCAATGAACCTTTTTGGATATTTAAAGTTCTTCAGGATTTCCTAACAAAATTATCACCATACAGATTTTAATTGAATGATTGCTATATATTTTAGAACAGCATATTTGTTTATAGAAAGTGCATGAACTTCATACAGGAAATAGAAAAACTATATGTATTAAAATTTAATAGAAGAGAATATTAAAATGAAATATATTCATATATATACAGAGAAATATATTTTCTTAAAAAGAATTCGTTTACATAACTCAATCCCTTTTACACCTACTAAGAAAGGTTGAGATTTTCTTAATGTAGCTTAAACGGGTATTAATCAACAAGATTCTATTTTCAAAATCGCAAATAAATAAATAAAATTTACTATGAAGTTGCTACTGTGAATACGAAATCCCCGTCTCTGAAAACGACAGATGTCTTAACGCAACGGGATCGAAAATACACTTAGATAAGAAAAAAGTAATCTAAACGTGAAAATAATTTCCTTTTTCTATTGGGAGAGGAGGGGATTTAAATAAATTCTCTATAATATGTTACTCTAGTTTCAATTTAAAGCTTATTTCTGAAACTGGAAGAAGATAAAACGATTAAAAAAAAACATGATTTTAAATCGTGTGTGAATATTTTCTGATTTTCGGATACATACTTGAGTACATTGCCATATTCTCAGGTTAATAAACCCCAACACTGACCATATTCTTGTATTTCACTTGAGCTTCAGATTTAAAATTTGAGGATTCAAAAAGGAGAACATTCTCTTAAATATTTAACTGACTCATTTGTCTCAATTACCAGAATTTTTAGTCATATTTTTGACAGTCGCAAGTAATTTTATTTTTCAAAATTGCCTGCTATATCTGCAAACAATTGCAATAGAAACTATTATTATCATTGGGTCGTTCGGAAAATAATTTTATTTTTTCTCGACAGAGGATTTCATGGTATTTTTTCACCCCCAACTTCACACTTAATAGTTATATGTTTTGAGAGATAAAATAAGGCTTACTTGTGAAAAAGTCCAATTGATTCTACGCAGTAGTTTTTGATTGGTGCCCTTTCAAATATGGAGAGTGAAAAATAGCATTTTCGGCATATTTTACTTTTTTATTATCGAAAAGGTAAGAAGGCTGTTCAAACAAGAAAAAAATTAGCCGATGTGTATAGAGAAGATGTATTGACAGCATGCCAAAAATTGGATTGCAAAATTTCTATCCGGCAATTTTGATGTTGAAGATGCACCACGTTCTGGAAGGCCAGCTTAAGCTGATAAAGGCACAATAAAGGAAGCTGATAAAGACACAATTGATGCAATCAGGTGAATAATAACTCGTGAGATCACTGAGAGGTTAAATTTATTGAATTCAACTGTTCATGACTACTTGAAAGGTCTAGATTTAACCTCAAAGCTCGACATTTGGGTTCCTCGTGTTCTCACGGAAAGAAATTTGTGTTGTCGCGTTGACGTCTATGATTTACTTTTCAAACGTCTAGAAAATGAACTATTTTTGAAGAGCATCATTCCTGGGGAAGAGAAATGGGTTGTCTATAGAACAATGTCAAATGCAAGAGATCATGATGAACCGGCTCAAAGCATTTCAAAAGTCAATATTCATAAAAAAAAATGTGAAGTTATCTCTTAGGTGAGATTTCAAGGAAATCAGGGTCGGATGTGCAGGTTTTTTTTTTTTTTTTTTTTTTTTAAATTTTTACCGGGAAAACACAACGATTACTGTCATCAGCTGGACAAATTGAATAATTCACTTAATCAAAAAAGGCCAGAATTTATCTGAAGAAACGGGGTGTAGTGTTTTACCAAGTTAATGTGAAACCTCATACGTTTGACAACTCGCCAAAAGCTTTTACAGCTTGAATGGAGTATACTGCCACACACACCATATTCTCCAGATCTGGCACTTGTGATTATAATTTGATTCGATCTTCAAAATGTTTAGATGGTTAAACCTTTACTTCAAATAAAAAGGTCAGAAATTTCCTGGTTCAGTTTTTTGCCAGCAAAAAACAAATTTTATGAGCATGAAATTATGCTACTGCCAGAAAGATGGCAAAAGGTATTAAACCATAATGGACAACATATAATTTTAAAAAAATATTTATTCCCTAGATGAAAACTGTCTTTCATTTTTACACAAAAATTTAAATTACTTTCCAAACAACCCAATATAATAATCAACATTCTATTATTTGTATTCCATTTGAAAATTTCTATCTCCTTTAATCTATGGCTAATTAAAAGCTTTTTCTATTAAGGTGATTATTTTATGATTTTTTTTCATTCGAAAACTTACTTTATAGGCTAAAGCTAAAAAGTTATGACGTCAAAAAATGAAAAATCCTTCATTACCTGTTGAAATATTTAACAAGTACAGAAGACAGCATTCTAAAAAAATTAATGTTTTATTTCAAAGTTTCCGCTGTCATTCTGTATTTTCTTTCTTCGAAAAAAAACACGTATCTTGTTTTGACAAATTTTCGCATATTTAAAGAAATGAAAATTTCCCTTGATTCTCGCTAAGAACAATTTTTTAAACTGCTGAAAAATAATTTTCTTTTCTTTCATTCTTCACGGTAATTGTTGCAAGTTTATTTTTTAAAGCTTCAATTTTATTAAAAAAAACTAATGTCCTAATTCGTTGTAAATTTTCTAAATGATTATATTATTATGATACGTACCATATATATATAAATAATGTTCTTTTCTCTCTGAATGTGATGACTAAAAAAATTATTTAAGGTTCTTAGTTTCTCGAAAAAAAAAAACATTTTAAAGGAAAAAGGCACTTAAAGTTAATAAAATTTTTCCCTTAATGAGTATCACAAAACACGCATTCTTCAAGGAAAAACTAGATAAAAGTGATAAACTTTTTTTGAGTGATGATCGATTTGAACGCTATAATATGATATCGTTATTAGTTCATTTTCTAAGAATGACTGAAAATACATACTTTTCTTCTCTTAATTTTTATTTTCTTAGACAACTAATTGTTTATCAGAAAAATAAAGGAAATAGTAATATGATTTCTATATCAGGTACTTGATCGTAAATTTCCTTCGGATCTCATTAACAACATCAGAGTAGCGAGTTCCACTCTTTGCGATGGCCATATGTCAAAAATATCCGTATCCGCTGGTCTTACCCGAGATGACAGACTTAATAAAGCTGTGATCTCATTCAAGTAGAAACTATATTGTCAATGCTTACGACTCTGCCATCATGTATATGGACAAAAATATCTCTTAGGGATAGATTCGCATCCCTCAATTGGGTATTTAGATGGTGAAAAAAACATGTAGTTGTGTTTATTCCATTTCTATGTTTGTGTGATTTGTCACTATATTTTCAATATATTACGTTTGCTCTTAGTGTTTACTTTTATTTATATATTTTGTTCATTGGTGCATTCCTAGAGCTATATTTCCTTTAGTATTAATCTCTTTCATAATATTTGATTCTTATTCTATATACGTTTTTAAATAACTTTTGATATTCTGATTGAACAGGATAAAAAACACTGAGATATATTACGCGGTAACTATACAAATATAAAAATAAATATATTGTTGTTGTGACTAATGCCACCTGCCTGACCAAGTCAGATCTAGGCCCGCGAAATTCATCACGGCTAAGGGCTAGAATTTTTACATTTGTCGTTAGCCTTAGCTTTGAGCACCATCCAGATGACAATACGATTTTGCTCGGTTCCACTCCAATTTAGAGGGAGAAAAACCTGGGGGTGGCCAGGGGCCTCCCACCTCTCTTCCCCTTCCCCAACTACACGAGAGGACTTGTGGCTCGACGGCTATTTAGAGTACCCCCACGGCGCAAAGGCACTATACATTTATAAACATCCATGTACTCTCCAGGATTCGAACCCAGTCCCTACGGCACCGCAGTCAGCGTCGCAAACCACTATACCGGTTGGGCGACAAAAAAATACATTCACCACTTTACAGTCTCTATTGTAAGACTATTCGAATTTCACCCATTTGACAGTGATTAGTTCTGTGATCTTGTGAACATCGTATCTACTACATTTATTTATAAGATTCGACTTAGGTTAATTTTAGGGAAAGGTTTATTCTTTTAAGAAATAGGTGCAGCATAACAAGAACTCAGCTAAGCTTAATTGAATTGGATTCACAATTTGCTTAATAAACCTAACACTGCAGATTAAAAACAAATACTAACAATATACAACAATATCAATGGTTTTCGTAAGCTACAGTCACGACCAAAAAACGAGGTCGACGCCTAGGCTGAAATCTTATATATTACACAGTCTCCCACACTAAAACACCTAAGTATATTGGGGCCAAATTTTGATTTGACTTGCATCTGATCTTATTCCATTCTGAAGGAATTAAATCTTAGGAAGAGAGCAATCTTCAATATGTGCGGTGTAGGTAATCAAGTGATCCTGGCTGTTAGCTTAAAGACGGTGAAGCTATTGATTTGCGAGTCCTGATGCCGCTGAGGACCACTATGTGATACAGATGATGCATGTAAAATCTGAAGAGGCTCAAAGTCCTCATGTTTTAGAGATGTGGAAGTTTAGAATGAGGAGTAACCTTATGTATCATCCTCGGCTCATTCCCGTAACTCTAAATTACGAGGTCCGTCACTAATAGCCTACGTGCTCGCGGTATATTGCAGCATTATTAAATGATTAATCAATTTATACCTTAAAAACAATGAAATTTCTAAAACACTAATATCTCCATTTTTTTGTGCGCGTTTATGCTTTCAATCTATTGAATAAGTAAGGAAGCTAATGTCTTTCGTTTAGTTTCCCGTTATACGGAGGCATTCCCAAATGTTTTCTATTGAAGTCCATGCTCCCAAGCTTTCATTCGTATTTTGGTAGCATTCTCCAAAGCCGTTCCCTCAAAGAAGCCACGAGGTAAAAAGAGCGCTTCTTTTGAGATCAACGTCAACCAAAGTTTTCTAAGCACTCCGGAAGAAATTTAAAAGAAAAAAAGCTCTCTCTTTTCTCGCCTTGGAGTTCTCAAGTTACGCTTCGTGCTTTGCCCGAAAGATAGCTTTACGAGACTCGAACAATGTATCCACTAATAAAGCAAAGCATAAAAAATGCAGCTTCTTATTCAATGTTTCTGATTATTTCCTCCTCTTTTATCTTATTTTATTATGTCTACTTGAATCATGATTTAAACGTTCCATACTTCAAATAAAAATCAACGTTTCGTTTTTAATCTTGGTGTTTTTTACTTGAAGTTAATTTTTTTTGCTTAGAGGGGTGGGAGGGTTATATAGGGATCACAGAGAAAAAGCTCAAAAATTTATTTCCATTTCTTTGTGTCCTTGTAATTCACGCAAAATTGGCCTTTGTATTTTTTCTGACTAGCTTATTTTCAATACTTTTCATCTTAAAAATATAGTTGATCCGCAAAACATACATATTTTGGAGTGTTAGTTTCGGTGGCTCAAACACCTGGAATACTCATTTGGTAAATATGGGAGAAAATGGTCTCGATGAGTAAAGAAATATAAGATAGGATTTTCGAGGAAAGTAAGCGAAAGCCCGGGTCGGGTCATTTTACATAACTCTTAATGTATATAAGTGTATATTCTTACAATGAAGAAAATCAAGCCAAAAAGTATTTCTTATGATGAATGAATTTTTTAATAGAATGGCACTCTCTAAGATATCACAAATCTTGAAAAATGGGAAATAGTTTATTGTGGGTAGTGATTTTATAAAGTTTTGTCAGAAAAATTTCGGTCAAGTCAAACTTTAATGTTTGAGAGTGAGGGGATTACTTTAACTTGCATCCTTGTTGTTGTTTCAAATCCCCTTGGAGCAGGAAAGCCTACGCCATTTGACCTTTCCGCATAAGAATGTCACAAACCAGGTCTTGATCTCCAAGCAACTGTCCCAGGGAAATGTCCCAGCAGTCCAGAAGATGAGCAGGAGAAGTAGGGAGAGAGTAGGGGGACAGGTAAGGAAAGATTTTATCCCCTGCACAAAGGTTATTACCACGCAGGTGACGACTTGCATCCTTTCTTCCAACATACTAACTCGGATTTGATTAATCATTTAAGAAACGAAAATCTAGAAAGAAAAGTCTAGAGAAGTTTTAAGACAAAATTTTCTTCTATAACACATTTTGTAAGGAAAGAATTTATTCCTTTCTTAAGAATAACCCGCGCGAGGGCGCGCGCGTGTGTGTGTGTGAATTCGTATTTTAACAAAATGTGATGTTTTTATTTATTATTATTATTATATAAAATAATATTATTATATCTATCTGATACTGAAAATGCATATACATATATTTATTTATAAAGAAAAAATCTCAAGAGATGCTTGCATATTAAACATAAGGAAAGACACAAAATACTCTAGATTAGAAATAAAAAAAAGTTACACAGTTGTATCTTTTTCATGTTTATCAAATTATATTTAATGTTTGTCAGAACTTCTTTTAACCTTTCTTAAATGTTACGGTGTACGCCCCATGATCTCTCTCGTTTCAGGAAAAATGTCAATAGCTGAATAGCAATTTTGAATCAAGCCTTGTTTTGAAATGTGATATCGTTTGAATTCTTGACCCATTTCTTTCCATAAATGTTCGATGAGATTCAGTTCGGAAGATTGGATAACTCTCTGCTTGGGAATATGACAGAGATATTCTTCGCAAGTCTTGAAAATGTACTTAGCGGGTCATCGTCCTGATGGAAATTAAAAGTAGTTCCAAGGGACAATTTTCCTTCACTAAAGACATTTTGCTACGACTTTTAACCTTTCTTTTATACTTACAGGATGTAATCCTTTCCATACATCCAGCAATTATCAGCATTCGTTACTATATCTAGAAATGTACGAGTATCTCTTGATGAAATGTATCAAGTTTATCAATAGCCTTAACTTTACCTCAAGCAGATGGATAAAATGGTTTTAAAAATTAGCGCTCAAATCAGATAGTATAGTTTTGCAAAAGTTGGTTCCGTTTTATTATAAAAAGTAACAATCGGCTGCTTTTTTTAGTAAATTTGCTATTTCTTTCAACAATAACAAAAGGACTGCATAAAATTAATTTCGAAACTCATAATGAGAAAAATATTTTTTTTGTGGATTGATAAATAAAACTTTGATATACAACTATTAAAAAGAAAGTACATAAATATTTCTTTTTTAAAAATTAAAATCTTTTTTAAAGAATTTAACTCAGAAATCCAGTTTTTCTTACAAGAACTTATTCACGTTTACTGAAATATTCAAATTATAAAAAGCTACTGAATAAAATATTTTAAACTTTTTGTTTATATCAAAAGAAATAACGTGAGCCCTTAGAATTTGCTTTAATAATTGACCGAAATAAAAAAGAGTAATACTGTATTTTCAATTGAAACCATTCCAAATTAAAAATTTAAAATATGTAGTAAAAAGTGACATATTGATTAAAATGAGTAAGCCTAATACAGAAAATTAATATGCGTATTTGCTTCGGTTTTATCAGTCAATGAAAGAAAGAGACATTCTACAAGGAAAAAGGGTCGCTTTCACTTAAGTATTATTTAGGGGAGAATTTCATTTTGTCGTTTTCAAAGAGTAAACGCTTCCAACAAAGTAGAGGGATTTTGCGTCTAGTACTTTGTCTCTTCAAGCATATCACTTTAACAAATCGACACTGAAGAAAATATGGTGCATCTCAAAGTCTACTCACCAATTGGTGCTAGAGGCTGGTGTCGTATCTTTTCATTTATCAAGTCATATCTCTCCCAGGAAGGTGCGCATCCTTCGAGATTTTTCTTTAACTGGCTTTATAAGCAGAAATCCGATTCTGAAAGTAACGACATTTCTGTTCAAGAAATAAAGAATTTTATTTACCGTAACTTCTCGAAGCGATGTAAGATAACCACAGTTATTAAATCAGACAGACGAGCTTGATTTCTTAAGCTTACGGAAGGAAAGGAAAATTGTTTTCTATTAGATCAAAAATATTCGTAGCGAGAAACGTGTACAAATAGAAACCTGAGAGCAATGATTTTCGCACAATTAATATACTAATTGCGCGTAATGTAGAGTGGAATAAATTGTTATGCAGAGAAAATCAAGATTACTTTCGCCCTCATCTAATTAAATATATTGTTGAATATAAACAATAGGAAATAAACAAACAATTCGTGCGAAATGATGTAAAGTACAGGCGCAATAAATTATTCTGATGTCAGTGTATAAGAATATTACATGTACAGGAATATAGGGATTAAATTATAATCTCTCTCAAAATCTGCTGATTTTTTTCATAATTCCATTATGCTTTATTATCCTTTTTGTGTTTTCTTATCCATTTATGAAAAACCCTCTGATTTTTCAAGCGGTTTTTCATGGCTTGTTAACATTATATTGATTGTGAAGCAATTATGTAAACATTTTTATTAACTTGTACATTTCTTTGAATTAATTCTTAAGAACATTTGCTCCAAATTTTCTCCTAAATTTTATGTGGTGTAAAAAGGAAATAGTTCTTACGCATTATCAAATGTCTTCAACCATTTAAAGTAAATGAGTACGTTTGGAGGGCATCGTGATTTTGCAAAAGCATATAAATGAATATTTTTCTTATATTCACTTATTACACTGTCACCCGAGTTAAAATATACAAATAAAAATTTTTAAGAATATTATTACAGTAAAAAATCATTTAAATGCAATTCTTTTGGCAAAAAATGAAGAAAAAAATGACATATTTTTGAAGCATTTTTCTTTTATGGAAAATATTCTTCTTTATTAATATGCTATGCCTATATATAGCTAAGACTTCTGTACAGATCCTGAACTAGGAATTTTGAAAGATACCATTTAGAAGTGTATTTCTTCCTTCTTATTTTTAATATATCAGTGAGATTTTAATGAAAAAAGCCCGGTCAGTTGATGGTAACTCTGAAAATTATGGGAATTTTTCGAAATTCCTAATTAAGGCTATGTACAGAAGTCTTAGCTATATATAGGAAAAATATTATTATAATATAAGCATTTTCCATGAAGAAGACTGTTTTAAAAATGTGTAATTGTTTCTTCGTTTTTCAAAAGAAAAAAAATTGCATTTAAGTAATTTTTTATTATATAATATATTCTTAAAACAATTTCACACTATCGATTTCTAACTCAAGTGACACTAAATATCAAAAACTTATTCATTTATACACTTTTACAAAATCACATTTTCGAACCAAGTCAATAATCTTAAATCATGTTTCACGGAAAATGTCCATGAGAAAAAGCGGTATTTTTTAATCAAAAAACTCAATTTAAATCAGATATACCAAGACAAAAAAAACTATGTTGGAAAACAAAGACTAAGTTTTTACAATTTCAATTTTTTAGTTATTTTGAATAAAATTTAATATGTATTACAAATTAAAATGTGTAAATGTTTAAAAGTGTTTTAAGCTTACTGTTTGAAAAGTGCTCAATTTTCTTAAGGTATCAGACTACTTTCGGAACCATGATTTTGCAAAAGCGCATACATGGATAATTTTCATTATGTTTAGTGTCACTTAAATTAGAATACATGTATAAAATTGTTTTAAGGACATTTTGACGAAAAAAAAGTATTTAAATACAATATTTCGGCAAAAACTTAACTTAGAATAATTTTTTTTCCAAATATTCTCCTTTTGTGAAAAATGCTTCTATTATAATAATATTTTGCCTGTATATAGCTCAGACCTCTGTACAGAGGCTCAACTAGAATTTTTGAAATATATAGCTTAGAAGTGGGTTTATTAATATTTTACGACAACAGAGCGGAGCAATTTTAAGAAAAAAACGCCAATAATTATTTCAATTGGTGGTAACTCTGAAAATAATGTGAATTTTAAAAAAATTCTAGTTGAGCCTCTGTAGAGAAGTCTGAGCTATATACAGGCAAAGTATTATTATAATAGAAGCATTTTTTACAAAGGGAGAACATTTAGAAAAAAAATTATTCTAAGTTAATTTTTTGCCAAAATATTGTATTTAAATTCTTTTTTTTTTTTTTTGCTAAAATGTTCTTAAAATTATTTTATACATGTATTCTAAACTAAGTGACACTAAATATGATGACAATTATGATACCTTAATATACCTAATGATTAAAAAGAGGCGAAGCTTTGTCATTTAATTCCGAAATATGTGTAAAAACGTTTCGAAAAAACCTCAAATATTCCACATTTAAGCTTTTATTATTTTCCTTGCATTCATTACTCGGGAAAAAATTTCTCCTTAACTTTTCAACATTTAAAATTTTTTGCTATAACGTAGGAGGAAAAAAAATAAAGAATACTTATATTTATTCTCTTTCGTCTAAAATGTTAGAGCCCATTTAAGCACACATTAGCTTAAGTTCAATAATTTCTGTTTTATTACAATTTATTATTATTTATTATTATTTTTTTTACTGTTCCAAAGTATTACTTATAATAAATGCCGTTTCATGCTAGAAAAAAGGAACAACTAAACCAGAATAAAAAACTCGAAAAAATTCTCGCACAATTTCATCCGTCAGCAAATCCTGGAACACTTTGACACGTGTGCGGACAAGAAATAATAGGAAGTTGACAGTCTAGTAGCCTAGAAATATCAACAAATACCAGAACTCGCAAGTGAAAGCTTTTTCGTGGTGAAGAGAAAACTTAATAGCATTTCCTTTTTGTTATATTTTCTTTACTTTCAAAATTAAGGTGTTGTAACAAGACACAAATAATGCTGTCATTTCAAGGAATGGCAAGAACAAATTAATTTGTTGTACGAAATAATAGTAATAAAAAAAAAAGAAATAGAGCTCCACATAGATGGTAGATTTTATTTCTGTTGCCTACGCATTCAATCGATAAATGAATGAAATAATACGAACGCAATCTAACGTAGTTTTAACGAGTGGGATTCGTTGTCTTATATGACAAAAAAATATGATGAATACCCTTTTATTCTCATTTCGTTTTGATGCAACTTGTAACTAAAGACGTTTTGTCCATTATTATTTATTTTAATATATTTTACTTTAAATTCCTATTCTTCTAGAAATGCCTGTCATTTTAATTAGAACAAATCTTGAAACGTGAAACAGAGAAAAATTACGAAATTTATATGGAAAATAATATCGCTTCTTTGAAACCCTTTACAATCGTGCACAATGTATAGTAAATAATCTAGTAAAACATTTTTTTTAAGTTTCTTTTGTTCATAAGAATATAATGCATAATTTGTATTATATGTACAATAGCTACATTTACATATATTAATATTTTTGAACAATATAACGCTGAAACTTTTTTTTTCTATACCCTGTTCAGAACCTACATTATTTTATTTGGTATATCATTCAAAATATCTAAAATATTTAATAGCTTCATTTATAATGTTTTACAAAGATGTTAATACATTTATATCATTCTTTATTTGCTAAGAACCCTCTCATTACATTTTATTTTTAAAATTTAGTGATTCTTCAGAAAAAATAATCCTTTTATTAACGCAATTTTTTTTCTGCTATACATGAAATGTACTTATTTGCAAATAATATTTTAATCATTTGTTCTACAAAATGGTATTATACAGTAAAGATAACAGCAAAATTGCGAAATTCTCAAAATTTCTCAAAGATACACTATTCTTGTTTTCTAACAATAGCTGCAAAAATCTATCATTTTAAAATATTTACTAGTTTTTAATTTATTCCTTCAACTTTTAATCAGATAAAATTCGTTTCATTTTCATAACTACTTAATCGGAACAAATTGCATCAGATCCGATTATTTCAATTCAAATTCACGGTTTAAAAATTATGAGAAACGGGATAGTTATGAAAGTATTTACAAAATATAATGATTGAATCTTAACCAATACTCACACAGGGGGTTCATAAAAACACTTTGTCCTCTAACAGCTGTTTCGTTCAACCGATCGAGATGCGATTCCATGTATTATTGTTAACAGGAATGAGCTTGGGGTTTTATGAGTATCAACAAAGTGGTACTCACGGTTACGGTATTAAGTAAAGAAATTCGAAATTTTTCGAATGGCCATACACCCATTTTCCCATGAAAAAATTTCCAACACATGAACAACTCTTAAAGAGTATTGGAACGGTACGTTTATCACATGAAACTGCCGCATTACGCACACACAAGAAAATAGCTCTGCGTACAGTCCCCAAAAACACGATCGGGCTGGACGCAGAAAATTTGCCTTTTTTTGACAGAGGCCAGACACCAATCACCTAACACAGACTGGACAAAGGAAAACCTATTTGGATTACACATTTTCCACATATATGCCATCACAGGTAATTATTCACATTCATTGTCCACCGTCTACCGCATTACATGGCGGAAAACAATGGCCAATTAAGTTTAAAGCAACATGGCATGAGGTGAGTTTTGCAATCACATTCGACAGAGTCTTTTAAATCCACTCAATTGTGTCGATTGCACATGTACAATCTAGATCCCCAGAATTAGGACCTTAGAAGTACAAAATCGTCAGGATCGAGGTCTATCACAGGTGCAGCCAGTTTCAACGAATTTCTTGGCTAAATTACTCAAAACTTGTGGGGAAAAGAGCTACGTACTTTGGGATGGTTGCGGCGATAAATACGCAAGGCTTCCACAATATTCTTCCCATTTTGATAACAGAGTTTTACCAATTCATTACGAATTTTCGTATCCAGATTCATTTCGCAGGCTTATTCGAGCTTTTGAGTGAAGAACTAACATTCCAACCACCGAATTTTTATCATGGCCTTCTGCAATTGGTAGCTGGTTTCTGTCACTCATAGACAAATTTCCTGCCTGCCCCCTGATCAAGTTAGTTTTTGGAGACCATTCAGAAAGCTGTTTTTTGTACATGACACACGTAGCACGCTCCACTATTTAAGACGTTTGCATGTGCAGAGCATTTTGAGGTGGGGAAAAGAGGGTATTCCTATTTGAAAATTTAGTGTTTCTATATCTATAATAGGGATCACGAGCTCCATTTTGTCCCCGTTCATAGAATCTCAAACTCATACGACTGAATAATTATATCTAAAATCTCATTTAAGTCGGTTGAACGGAATGGCCGCAGCTAGAGGTTCACATATCGGCGGATTTTTTTTTAAGTTAATATACACAAGTTTAAGTTTAATATACACTCGCTTCCAAAAGTTAAGCACGAAGATGTAAAATGCAAAACATTCAACACATACTTATTTGATTGAAACAAAATTTGGCAGTAAAGTAGCATATATATTTATACATAAAACAAAATCAGTAATTATATACAGAAATGAAAACAATATTAAATTTTTGTAAGTTATCAGATAATGTCATACTGGAGACTTAAACAGAATTATGTATAAAATGAAAATAAACAGCATAAAATGAAAAAAAGAACATTAATAGGGTATGTGATCCCCCTCATCTGTATGTAAAGTTAACACCTTCTGACCATGCTTTCAATTAGGTGGTAAACCACCGCATAATTAAGCAATCGCCATTCTTCTTGTAGAGCAGTTTCCAGCTCAATAAGAGTGGCTGGAGGTGGGAAACGTGAAAATACAGCAAGGCCGAGAGCATACAAAGATTTTCAATGGGATTAAGGTCGGGCGAATTTGTTGGACACGCCACACGCGCAATCTGTTCTCTCTCCAGGTAGTCATCGACGATGTCAACTCTATGGGGACGCGCGTTATCGTCCGTTAAAACAAAAGTAATACCAACTGCTGCAGCGTACAATCTCACAAAGGGCTCTAGGACTTAATCTCGATACCGGACAGCCGTCACAGAACCCCGTTTAAAGATGTACAGGTCGGTGTGGTATCCTAATGAAATCCCTGCCCACACCATAATGCTTCCGCCTCGGAATGCGTTGTGTTCGGTGATGTTTTGGGGCTGATTGCGTGTTTCTTGTTTACGCCATATCCTTATACGCTTATCATCTGGCTCCAGAGCAAATCTTGACTCATTAGTAAACATGGTATTGCCCCAGTCAGACACAGTCCAATTTCCATGTTCCCGGCACCACTTTAATCGTGCCCCTCTTGATTGGACGGATAGAGGAACACAAACTCGAGGTACACGGGCATACAGTCCATTCATATGTAATCTTAGGCGTACAGTAGCTACAGATATAACCTTACCAATGGACGCTGTAACCATAGACGTCACCGTGTGGAGGTCACTCTGCGATTCCGCTTGGCTACATAGCAATATATCTATCTTCCGCGGGGGCTGTAACCCTTAGGTGAACGCATACGAGCCTTCAGACAACTGTCTGTGTGTTTTGGAATTGTTTCCATAAACGTGAAATTACAGAATGATGAACGCCGAAAAGAGCAACATCTGTGATCGGCTTCCCTGCTTCATTGCGCCCCACAGCATGCCAGTGCTCAGAATTTTCCATTCGTTTTCTGGAAGTCATAGTAACACGTATGTCTTGAAAAAAAAAAATCTTGAAACACATTAATTGAAAGTTTTAAACACCTTCTATCAGCACTTACACACACAATCAACTTCTGTAACCCTTCATAAAGCTGGCTTCTTATAAAACTGCTCTTTTTGCATATTTCTTGACATGAAAGCACACAATTGGCTCTTACCTAACATATTTGCATACTTCCATCTTACTCTGCAGCTAATTGCATCCTCTTCAATTCTGATTGGCTTCCGGAAATTAGCATTTTCCTCTCCGTGCTTAACTTTTGGAAGTGAGTGTATATATACGCACACACACAACCCTGTGTGTGTGTGTGTGTGTGTGTGTGTGTGTGTGTGTGTGTGTGTGT